>JAWWEQ010027784.1:0-24454 GCA_035583055.1 Torymus tubicola
TCAAAGTATATGTAGTGCGGTCGACTCTCAGGCTTCTTCTATACTTGCCTTCGGAGCGCTCCCGCGCTCCATGATATCTTTTCTATTCATATCTTAACATCAAGACTATCATGCATATATAATTCATCATACCAAATATCCACGAATACCGAATTACCGGTGCGAATCCATTATTCAAAGTAGACCCTTCCAATCTTTATAAATCGATAACATCTTTCACCCAATTTCATGAAATTTGCAGTTTATATTAATAACACGATTTATTTGTTTCCGCACAACGAAACCAGCCGGTGTGAGCAATAAGCACAGCTCTATACGTTAATCCAATAAACATTCAATTACTCATCACCATCGTGGCTTCTCATCTTGTAGCCCAAACCCCCAGTACCGAGATAACCAATTACTACTAGCCGACGCCTCAGCCATAAAAAACAATAATCCTTATTAACGACTGCCTATTCCCGCAACCAACGAGCTCGCACCGCGATCCTCTCGCACTGCTTTATTAATGCGACCATTAATAAATAGACCTTTCTCCCTCTCTTCTCCCCCCCCCTTCTCCCAGTCTCTCTCTCTCTCTCTCTCTCTCGCCATCCCTTACGCGTTTGAGCCTTTCATAAAAACTTCACGATCCTCCATCAAGTTCCGGCACGGCACATAATAGGCTTGCCGCCCTCCTTTATCCCGTGCGAAGCCTATATACACGTGCGCGCGCACATTCGTACGTGGTCCGAAGAAGAATCGCGAGTGAGTGTGAGAGAGAGAGAGAGAGAGAAAAAGGCCAAGAAGAGCAATAAATTTTCCAGGTCGAAAGAGCGAGTGTGTGCGTATAAAGAGAGAGAGAGAGAAATCTGATGGAAGAGATATAAGGCGGGTCGCGAAGCAGTATCGGGTTATATGGGCGTGGAAGGAGTGGAAGAGAAAGAGCGACTGTGTGTTATGACGTGTTTGAGGATTTTTATGCAAGAGGAGAAGTAAAATGTTTAATTTCTGATGCGCGTCCGAGCGACGTGTGTGTAAGGTGGTGTTGTTTTTTTTTATTGACTTGATGTAAAATGCGCCGCGTGTACTTCGAGAGATTTATTTTTTTATAGGCCACTTGGAGGAAAATTGCGCGAGAAAAATTATTATAACCTTTGTGTGTGTGTGTGTGTGTGTGCCGGAATGAGGCTCGTTAACTTTTGTATAGAACTGACTATCTGCAGTAAAAAATTTTTATTGTATTTTTAATAATGCGTACTATTGCAAAAAGTAAATATTATTTTTTGGTACATATAAATTTGTCATTGATGAAAATATTAAAGTTATGTATTGTTATATTATACATATAACAATTTGTTACTGGTTGTAAATAAACCAGTTATAGGCTGTATATTGAATTGAATATTATTACTTAATTTAAAATTGAATTTTTAAAATAAAAACATAAAACTGCGAAGAATAACGAAAAGTCAGAATTCAGACAAGAAAATGAGAATGTAATGGAAATTTAAAGCAAATAAGAACATCGGGGAAATTCAAAAAATTTCATTGTGTCCGACGTTCATTTGATCAATCATTTTTATTTATAACTCAACAAATCACATTATATTTCTGAAAATATTGTGTAATGTGGAACATGCTATTCTTGATCTTACTTTTAATAAGTGAGTTGATCCTGTTTCTATCCCCGACGATTATTTGTTATTCTGGCGTTTGAAAGGAGTCGATTTATATAGACGGAATAAAATTAACTTGACGTTAAAAAATTGAAAAAAAAACTTTAAAAATTATGTTGACAATTACGGAGTAAGAAATGTCACGGACTCGTAACATAATCAAATTAAACTCCTGATTTTTTTTTAAATAAACACTGTAACTAAAGGTAAGCGAATATCAAAGTTAAAAATAGATAATTCATTTGATGTTATCTTTTGCACTTCTATAGAAATAATAGCATAATGTACTTAATATTTTTATCTGTGAACATACAACTAGATGCGTAATATAAAGATAACGCAATGTCAAAAAAATAAATAAATAAATCATCATATATTTTTCAGCAACCCCACATTATCGTGGGCAATTTCAAACCTTCCCAAGAGCCTGTCAAGCTTAAACGCGAACTCAACCCAAAATACATAAAAAAAAAATCTAAAACCACTTTCGCGCCCTAAACTCTGTCGATGATCAAGGCACCGTGAACCCAACTTTTTTTTTACTACACTTACCTACGTATACACACATACATCCACATACCTACTTCGAAAGATGAACTTCCGGGCTCTCAAGTTGCTACTCTCTTCTCGCGAGAACGGAAAAGGGGGTGTCAGGGGGGGGGGGGAGGGCGGGTTTTAGAGCCATGGGAGATGAGTCTACTCTCGGCTCGTTAGGAGCTGTGGGAGGAGGAGAAGGAGGGAGAAGGGTTAGCCTCTTATCGAAGCGCACGGATTTCCTACGGCTATCTGCCGACACCGTCGCCGCCGCCGACGTCCTAAATCGAAGTCACTTTGATGGGACGTGCGACAGGGGAACTCGAGTCGCGTGTGGCTCAAGTGTGAGTGCAAGCTGCGGAGAATGGATTGAGATCTTTTACAGGGACATTAGGCCGATGAGAAGGCGTTAGTAGATTTTTTTAGAGAGAGGGACGAGGTGATTTTGAGGTTTAAGGAGAATTGGTTCGAAAGGATTTTTTTTTTAAGAAATACTAGGTTTTGTTGAAGCCGGATATTATGTCATTGAATAAGTTAATTTTTACACTTTAGAATTTATATCATATGTATAAGAACTGTATCCCAATTTTTTTATGGATTCTATAATTATTTTTATATTTTACATTACTAATATTCCAGTTTGACTTTCTCCTTCATTTCCAAAATCACAGATAAAAAGAAAGTATTTCATTCCTGTCTAATTCGAAACAAAATTTGTTAAAAATTCTTCTTACCACCACGGTTGATCTCACACAATTTGTCTCCTCTGACACCTCTAACCAAATAACAACCCTTACTTTCGCATAATAAACAATGGAAACATTAGACGATGCAAGCGTCCGCCCGTATTTCACATACGAACGCGTTCGCACAGAGAGAAAGAGAGAGAGAGAGAGAGAGCTAAAAGCCGCGGTGCAAATAGCTTTTAAATGTGTTCGTCCTGAATTCGCGCAACTTTATTCACAATTCATGCGCTGCGGTGAAAAATACGCCGAATAGTTTCGCTCAAGATCGCGCCCCTGCTCCGCCGCCATATAGTAGCAACAAAATTTACGAGAATTTCGAAAAAAAAAATAGGCAACGAGGAGGAGAAGGGAATAAACGTAGTATAGTAACAGCGTATATACGGCAATAGCATCACAGACGTCCCACGGGAGTCTTTACGATAACGCTACATCGCGTGACGCCTGATAATCCCTTTTTTTTCTTCCTTGGTATATATATATATACATACATCTTCATGCAGCTGCTCCTTGGCGCACGCTCGAGCGCATTGAGACCCACGTGGATATAAATCATGCATAACTTTGCCCGATGGATATCATCAGCGCAAAGGGAAACAAATTTGACCGTTTTTTTTTCTCGGTTCAGACTTGGCGAGTAATCAGATTTGGAGGGGGGAAAACGTCTTTTGATTGTGTATCTGTGTAGTTTTTTTTTCTCTGCGGTCGTTGATATCTTTTTTTTTTCATCTGATCTACTTTGCGATATAATATCCTGTTGCGTTTTCGTTTTGAAAGCTTCGAGAGTGAAGCTAGAGTTATTTGAGCTTTATAATAAATTTTATTATTATTCGATACGAAATTTAATCCATCATCGTAAAAATATACTACTATGAATTGGATGTCATTCTAAGTCTTATGAAATTCTATATATTTTTGAAATTTCAAAAAATTTCTCCCAATACCTTTATTCCGCTTTGAAAAGAAAGACGAAGCATATAAAACATATAAATTCGAAACGAGCAATTGCATTTCGAAATGACAACGGCTATCAATCGAATTTCATATAAACAATCGCTCTAACCTTTATCTAACTTTTTAAGATTGGCCTCGAACAAATAGTAAACTTTATATCCAATTTCATATTCTAAAACGTTAACCTAAATCACCACTCACCGACGAACTTGCGAATGAATTATTCACTCTGGCTATTATAGATTAATTCGCTCGGCAATTCGCGCTAAATTTTCTTGAAATGAAATCCACTTATAATATTCCAGCACGAATTTCCACTCTACAAGAATTTAATTCCCCTGGAAAAAGATTCACGCCGCAGAGAACTCAGACCGAAAAACAATTTAATCGGGAGATCCTCCACCTTCGACTCCATTCGTCCTCACCGTTTTAAATAATCACGAGTGCATCTTTCGAAAATTAAATTCTCTACTCGCTCTCGGAACTTTCATCCATTGTCTTCATCAATCAAATTTCCCGCCGCACCACTCAATAAGAAAGTGCGTCGATAATTAAAGCACCGAGCCAAAGCAAGAGCAGAGAAAAAGAATTAAGAGTGTCAGTAGTCTTTCAGTAATTTAGCTCGAGGGATCTTAAAATCCCTCGAATAAAACTACGACGACTCTTAAAACAAAAAGGCGCTCGTAGCAGCCACCTCAAGGATAGACATATACCAGTTCATATATCTATACGCGAACGTGTGTGTATAGGTATATGAGAAAAGAGAGTGCGAGAGATGAAATCGAGAGCTATAGAGGGAGTAGGAGATAACGAGTGAAAAAGCCCATGGGTAGTGTCGTCGTCGTCGGGTTGAGCGAGTTAATTAACTCGTTAATCCGGCCTGATTGCTTTGCCGTTCGCGCGCTTCTCTCCGTTCGACTGAAACTTTTCTATATGTATATGCATTTATATATACATTTACATCTATATATATCTGTACACATACGGCGGACCGTTAAAAAGCACGCGCGAAACTTTCGACATGGCCAATATGGCTCGATCATGCATATTCCCTCGAGTGATATATTCCCTTCCTCACTTTCTCTCGTGCTCAGGTGAGAGTTTATATAAAAAAAAACTACCGAGGAACGTATATGTGCACGTGGGACGCGGATTAAATCGCGAATGACTAATTCTCGCGTTTACACGAGAGGATCGGACCCAATGCACCGACCATGGCTATATGCGCTCCGTTTTTTCTCTCTCCTTAGAATAAACTTTGAAGAATGACGAGAAAAGAAAGTTTCTAGGATGAAGCGATCAGGTGGGAGAGAGTAAAGCCCTCGGGATCGCTTTTTGAGTGGCATGCTTTGTCCCTATACCGGGGCGAGAAAATTTTTTCTCTCTCTCCCGCAGCTTTTTAAAAAGTTCGAGATGTCGGGAATTGCGTTTGATCAGGCAGAGTGCTTTATGCAGTAACAGCGATCTTGATTGCACTGTTGGAATAGAAGTTTTCTTTTATTTAGTACGCGATTGAATGCCAGTATATAGTCAATCGAGTTATAGGAGCGAGTTGTTAAAGTTGCAAATTAAAATCTATATTTACTTGCGACGTGATTGCTTATGTAGACAAAGTTTTGCCAAACGGTGACGAGCACTGTAATAACAATCAAATTGAGTGAAATACGATAGGAAACGAAAATCGAATTTTGAATGATGAAGGTGAAGACGTCTAGCTTTGTATGAAAAAATTTGGCAACGAGGATTGATGTGTTTACTGTGCCTATACGATTATCTCCTTCCTATGAAAGAAACCTGATTAAGGATATAAACAGATAGCATCTTAAATAAACCGAATACACACCAGTGTGGCCAGTAAACAAATATATATAGTAATTAAAACCCATGTTAATATGGCAATTAATCGCCACAACCTGGTTACATTGATACACACATTTCTCTCAATGTCGTTTGAACTACATAAACCTTAACAATGTTAGTATTCATTTTTGAGTAAACAATAATAAAGTTTGTTACCAGCCCGTATACAGGTTAATTTTATCCCTACAATATGCCCCACAAAATATTTATCACTTAGTCCAACGGCCGTTTGTGTGTAACCAAACATATTTACCCATTGCACTCGCGTGTATTGCTTTCGCACGTTACCCACAATCCACCGCCCCAAGCGCACATATTTGTATGTTTGTGTAACCCCACGCCCGCGTTTGTTCAGCGAAAAAATCAAATTGTTTTCCGACCTCTCACCCGATCGAATGTATAACTTCGCTTCTTTTTCCGCCTGCAACTCGTATACAACGTTAAGTATCGCTCTTATAGTATATCAGTGCAACATTCAACAGATAAATTACCGAAAAAATGTTATTATTCACTTCTTACTTCGCGCAGTGTAATGCGATAAAGCAAGTTTTTTTTCCGATCTCCCTCTCCGCGTCCGCGAGATCAAACAGAATGTGCAATCGCGCGTGAACTCACCTTTTCGACGTCTCTCCTCTCTCTCTCTCGCGAGAATCCATTTTCACCCCAGTATAGTCAAGCCTCGTTCGCTGTCGGCACTTGTAATGACTATATATATGGGGAAAGATAAGAGTAGGGGCAAAATTTCGTAAAAAAAAAACGATTACGCGAGAGGGGGTAGATGTAAGTGGAAATAGGGCGGGTTTAGTTACGTAAGCCGATGTACTAACTCGGTGGGATGGGGGTATAGCGCGCGACTGTGAATTTCTCGCAGGATTACTTCTTTGTGGTTCGTGTTAGCGAGGACTGTGTAAGGATTTTTTTCGAAAGGACTTTTTCTGTGTACATTTTCTTTGATCATTAGCACGTGATTTAAAGGGTATGGGAAAACATAGTATTTTCCGTTCTTTTTTTTACGTATACCAAAGGAATTTTCATTATTTTTGTGTGCTATTTTTATATATTTTCCGATGATTTATATAATTCAATGGTCTCTCGGAAATAAAAAAAAAATATACTAGTTTTCAATATGAACAGAAGATAATACAAAAAGTGAAATTTTTTTAAAGCCTATAATCGAAACAACGTTTCATCAAATACATATAGAAAAAACATTATTAATAAAATACATTGATATTCCAAACTTCTCTTATATTTTTAATAATTCAAATTCAACGCGTACAACTAACGCGAGTCGAGCAGGGTATTATCGTTTAATCCATCATCTCATACAAATCCTGACGAACAATATTATCACGCAGAGCTCGAGGGTAGTTTACCGAAAAATTAATGCTCTAAACTCGCCTGCAAGCGCGGAGTAGTTTAGGAGGGGCTACTCCGTACACTCGCTGTATATATATATAACTTCCAAGCTTGGGTACAACAGAAGCAAAGCTAATTATGAATTTCGTTGACACATCGCTGGCATTACGGTTTTCATTACCTAAGCATGTAATTACGCGGACGGGGCGCGCGGACAAAGTGACCAATGTTATACCAGCGCAGCTCGCAGTTCGCTTTGTTTCCACGATGAATACGACTCGCTCACTCGTGCCTCCACACATATACATATGCTCCGTCCTTATTTCCCATCTCCCTCTGACTTCTATTATTCCAAACAAAGAACGTAAAAGGTAAAAACAATTCTCGCGTTTACCCGCTGAAATAAAAACGCGTTATCGCGGCTCGAATTAATCGAGCAACATTCATAACCACGCGGCCGATTCACCTTCCGCACTTTCTCTCTCTCTCTCTTTCGCTTGAACAAAGAACCTCTATCGCTCTAAAGAAAACTAAAAAAAAAACCAAAAGCTAGGAGAAACTTCACCAGTGAGAGAGAGAGAAAGAGAACGAGAAAAAGATCTAAAAAAGCTGCTCGCCACTCGCGCACAGAAAATGGCAATTCTCGCAAGAAACTCGGGAGAAGCACGCGAAAGTCTTCTCTCTTTCTCTCTTGCGCTCGCACGACCCTTTTGTCCGACACGCGGCCATTAGAGCGAGATTTTTACGCCCCTCCGCCGGCTGGTGATGGTGGTGGTACGCGCGGGAGGAAATTAATCACGGCTAGTGAGAGTAAGAGAGAGAGAGAGTTGCCGGACGCACGCGCGCGCCGATCGAGAAAAGAAAGATTAACGATGCCTTTTGACGACGGATTATCGAGCGCGCACACCCTTTATGCTTCTACCGACGCGTCTCGTAGTCCTATTTCCTATTTTTTTTTTTTTTTTTTTTTTTATCTAGGAAGGTGGACGTATGTGTGACTGAGATAGGGATAATGTCTAATTTTAGGGATGCGAGAAGGGAGAAAGATTAGATCTGGAGAGGGTGGTATATATCGGGTAATCCCTTGGCTGTAAGTTTTTACGAGAACGCGAGCACGTTAGTATTTAACAGGCTGTGCTGCTGACGCGTTTGGTTTTTACTTGAGTTTCTTATCGGCTGGGGAGCGAAGGAAGATGGAGAGACGTGATGTGGTGGCGAAAATTAGAGCTTCGGACAGATTAAGTTGTATGATGTTTTGGTTAGCAAGGAAAAAGATAATTTGGTGCTCTTTTTTTTATATTTTTTGATACTCGTAAAAGTAGATATTATAGCTTGAAGGCTACGGAAACAATGGATGCTACACTTGTATAAAAAGCTATACTACCTTGTGGTTTTCGAAAACAATAGATGCGATATCTGCTTAAAAAGCAGTAATAAGGAGGCTAGGAAGCTTCCAAGAGGCCGATTTTGATGGAAATTTGGAGAAATCTTCTTTGTTAAAAATAAAAATATTCGTATTTCAAGGTTTTTGCCAATGGGCCTTTGTTTAAGACTTGCTGGGCTTGATATCTAATATCTTAAATAATCAAGTCCATATTCAAACCAAAATAACTCTCGAAATACTAGACTTACCATAAATTGAATGTTACTAAGATAAAAGTCTTTTGTTAAAAAAAAAAAAATTATGAAAATTCCTATCAGTTAAAAATTGTGCTAAGATTAATTTTTTTTTTGTTTCAAAATATTTAAAGTTTTGATTTTTTTCATTAAAAATGTTTCATAGATACAACGTTTCAACGGATAGGAATTTTTCAGCTTCATTTCAGCTTTCTTTTCGTAACACTTACATTAAAAAAATCCCTGAAACTTGAGAATTTTTAGTTTTAATAAAGAACACAAAGTTTCATTAAAATCAGGTTCTTATTGTAAGTTTTGAAAAAATTTCGATAGGATATAGCTCCGGTTGAAAACTGACCAACAGAAAGCAATATCCTCGTATGCAACATTGCCTAATAGAATGCAAAATTGCTACCACAAAATTCTTCAAACTTTCTCTACCATTTACAAACGAAAAATCTCAAACACACCACAACAAACTTCTTCCCTTCCAGTCATGCCCAATTCCACTGTAAAGAAAACTTCTCCCTGTAAGACATTTTATTTCCCACAGCCGCTGCGTCTCACACCTGCTTCGATAATAATTTTCAAAAATTTACGTCTACCCACACACAGTTTGAAAATAGCCGTAACAGCTACAATGTTATTCATCGAAGCCGTTATTTTTTTTTCTCCCTCTATACCATATACCGTTCCCGAGTTTACGGTAAACAGGCGCGGGGGCAGCTTATCGGAGGGCAACATCTAGGTCGTTTCTTCACGGCGCACTTTGTGTGAGCTTTCGCGTTACGCGCTTAACAATTGATCCCCTCGTGCTTTAGGTGGAAGGAGTGCAGCATATATGCGCGGAAATTCCCGGTCGTATATATGCTTAAAATTGAATAATGATTTTAGGATATTTTACTGAATAACTTACGTGTATACGGAGGGTACGTGATGCTGAGGATTAATGATTTTCTGACTTACCTGAAACATAAGAACAAAGTAAGGTTATAGTTGTAGTGCTTATGTAAATGTTTTTAAATGGTAGAATAACATACAATGAATTTAGTCAATTTTCGAATATATTTTATATTCACTTCAAATATAAAATTATTAATTTGTATGAAATAATTCTGTAACTTCGTGGCATAGCCAGATAAGTCAAGTTTTTGAGTTTCTAAAAAAAGGGTTGTGAAACTTATATCAAGTAAGTTAAAAAATAGATTTATCTGGTTACCCTTCGGGTGCATTGTAGCTTTACGGCAATATTATTGCTATTACTAAAAGTGCATAATCAAAAAGGTCTATTTGAAAATACAAAATTTCAGTTTATCTCCATTTTTAAACAAAAGTGGACTTATCTGGTGATGCCTCAGAGCCACAGAATTCATCAACAATGTTATAATAAATGTAATATTCGAGCTATCATACAATTTTCACATGCAATTTTATTACCCATATTCTCGACCAATTTATTACAACATATGTAACCTGCAAAATTAAAAACATACCACATATCTCTATCCATCTCGCTCAACTATACTGCGATCGACTATTATTATTAACAGCACCAATGCCATTCTCACGTATGCGCCGCTCATCAAACTTTTACGAGACACATTATTTTCGTATATATCTGCCCGTTTAGCCCCACACATAAACATGCCTGCGAACATCATCGCAGAGCAGTTCGCGGGAAAATAAACTCGTCGCACTTACACGCGCGCGCAACCGCGCAGGATAAATACGCCCATGTGTTAAAAAACGACCATTTACCGGCCAACTTTTTCCATTATGCGATACAAGACCTGGGTATTTTTGTTACCGCTGAGTTTAAACCGCGCCTCGATGCGCGAAAATATCTGAAAACTATTTCGCATTTTTAGTAGATTAATTTTCATGTGAGCGAATCGTGCAACACCATGTCGATGTTCGGTGGAAAGGATATAGCGCTGGCAATTGTGAAGAGATTTCTCCGCAGGTTTTACGCGTCGCTGATGGTTATTTTAGTCATGGCTATTGATTTATTTTGTTATTTTATTATAGCTGGCAAGTTTCGCAGGTGCGAATGTTGTCATTATTATTGTGGATTGAATAAAATGGCTCGTATGTATTGGCAGATTGTAAATATTTATGTTCATGGCGAGTAAAATAAATTTATTTATGAATTATATAAAAAGCACGATAATGTCATTTATAATTCCAATTAAACTCGTGGCAAGGCTTTAAACCGTGCACTTTATACCCGTTAAACATTGCAGATTGCTTTACTATTTATGCAACTCGAGTGTACACTTAGTAATTTTATCAATTCATTCTGCATATCTCTCTCTCTCTCTCTATATATATATATTACAAAGAGCTCGAGCGCCTGCTTACACATTAATATACAGCGACTGGTAATTGATGGAAGGTTACTACAAGAACCGCCAGCTATTACAGAAAATTTAGTATAGCACGAGGCGGGTGGCGCCACCCGCATATAGGTATTAATTTAGTAAGTTACGCTCCTTGAATAGACTAATGAACGCTTCGACGAACTATAGTCGAACTATACACACACATATACCATACCACGCATAAGAAGGAGAGGAAGAGAGAGAGTTTAGTTAACATATATACACACACACACACATATATATCTATATACACCGATTCGAAATTCTAGTCACCGAAGAAACTTAGCCGCTATAGTGCGCACCGAAGATGCGCGAGCGAGCGTTCCGATTGTTGTTGGCTCGAATTACGCGTATTGCGGCCGAAAAAGCTCATAAGTACCTTCTCGCAGTATACAGTTTCGCTCCTATAACGTGTAACGCAGTAGATACACGTAACCGCACGGTATGTGTGTTTATATATAACATGGTTATACGAGCTTTTGAACGCTGCTTACACTTCATAAGCGCTTACCTCTCTCTCTCTCTCTCTCTCTCTCTCTCTCTCTCTCTAGTCATTGTTCGCCGCTACCACCACGAACTATCCACTAAAATTTTCGTACCCACACGCGCGTGTACTTCGTATAACCCACCACCGTTCTCCTCGTGTCAATACCCGAGTATAATCCTTCCATAATCGTTTTTCCCTCGCCTTGGGTAATACCCGAACTATACGCACTCTCTCTCTCTCTCACCGTGCGTTCAACAATCTACTATATACGGAGTATATATACTGAGAAAGTCCGAGTCGACGTTTAAAACAAAGGGAAGTTAACCCGAGAGTAATGACCCCGCTTGGGAAGAGTCAAGGTAAACGAAAATTTCGCGAAATTTAGGCCGAAATTCCGGTGATTATTCTGACAATAAACTATACAGCTATACGCGTGCGGGTTCGTTTAATTTCACCGTAACGGCGGTGACGCTGTCGAAACGTCCGGGGATTCCTCTCGTATATATAGTATATATATTACACGTAACGTGTACGATGCAGGAGTGTAATCATTTTTCGCGCAACTATATGCACTCGCGAAATAATGTGACGAAAAGCAAGAATGTATGTGTACGTGACAAAGGCACAGGGATGTGTAGGTTTTTCAATTGTCACGCGAGATACACGTATACAATGTAATTATATACAAAGTACGTATACGCGCAAAGAGACAGACGTGTAATAGCGCTGGAGCCTCGCGGTTTTTACACCTGCAGATCTCTGTATACGCGGATTCACGCGTACGTGTATATGTATAACGCTTTGACGCTACTTGGGTTGGGTTTAACTTTCAATGCTGGGAGTAGCATTACAATGGACCAAATTTTGCTTAGCTGTACGTGTGCGAGGTGGGTAAAAATTTTTTGGGGATTTGGTTTTGGATAGTATTGGGAGTTTGAATGAAATGTACATAATTAAGAGTTGCGATAGTGTTGCAATTTTTATTTTTTAAGGGTGATCTGAAAAATACTTGCATATTTATAATAATATATTGTTTGTAATGAAAAATACAACAGTACAATCAATTGAATTAGTGAAGTAACAATTCTATTTTTTTCCTAAAAGTGCGGAAATTTTACTCTTAAAAAATGAATATTCTACATTTCAAAAAGGAAATTTTAATCTTCAAGAATGGGGATTCTACATTTCAAAATGGAAATTGTACCGATATTTTTTAAAGTAAGACAAACTTACCACTTTAGAGTCGAATAAACTGTGTCGGAAATGTAGAATTTACTGATTATTTTTCATCCGCGTAACAGAGTATTTAGAAGTTAAAAGTTATGTAAAGCTCTTTCATTAATAATTTTGCAATATTGTATAAATTAACCGAATTTCTCGTCTGAACATTGTTTCGTAAACCATCGAATTTTCACTACACGAAAAATACCTTTATTTATTCTGATCGTGTAGCAACACTCAACCCACCAAATTTCTGTTCCCATTATACATAATAAAGACACACGCACGAACTTGAACAAATCCCCTCGATATTTCCCCTTCTAAAATTCGTATACACCGTACTTACAAAAAATTTCTACCGTACATCAAAACAACGAGCAACTATACGATATGACAAATCTCGAATCGCCTGATGACCAGAGAGACACAAGTACGAACAATTCGAAGGTCGCTTCTTACGCGCAAAGCACCCCCCCAAAAAAGGAAATCCCGAAAAAACCGCATAACTAACCGACTCTGCAGCCTCGGTTATGTATACGCAGCAGCAGCAGCAACAGCATTATACGCGTGCATCGGGAGGGGGCCAACTCCCTGGTAATAAATAACGCGGCTCGCGTACCAAACTCTCCGCACCCCCAACCTTTGTAATCCGGTAGCCATATACCTAACGCTACGGTGTATATAGTCCAGTCGGGCAGAATGAAAATCTATGCTTCTGTTTACACTCTCTCTCTCCCACACTCCTGGTCTGTGCCCCTCCCTCGTTAGCATAGATAACGTGCCGCGTTCGCTAAGCTTTCCAGCGCGAGTTTCTATTCCGTCTTTTTTTTCGACGCTTTCTATCATATACAGTAGAATGTTCTTGTATATGTGTGTGTATACGTATATATGTGTGTGTGTGTGATGGATGCGAGTGTATATATGTTGACGAAGTAGTTTGGAAAGGGGAAGAGAATGAAGGGCTGCAAGTTCTATTCATCTTTCGATGCTTGGTTTTATTGAAGACAGCAGAGTGCGTGGGCGAGAGAGAGAGGGGAGAAGGTCGCATTTTTTGTGATATGTGTGTGTGTGCATATATATATATATATATATATATACACACACACACACACGTTCAAGGGATGATGAATTGACGGTGACGACGTGTACAGTGAATTTGTCTGTTTCGGGTGAAGGGGGAAAAAATTTTACGCGCAATTAAGCAAGATATGCTTGGTTATAGGCATTCTTCCTCTTTTTCTGTGTATGTGTATGTATGGAATATAATAGTGATTCATAAGTGTGTCCTGCTGCTTGTTCGTTCAGTCAACTGGATTGTGCTGTTGTCGGACGTATAAGGATGTTTGTACACGATTGAACCGATGTAAAGAGGTTTTAGGACGGTATGATTGAACGTGTAACGGAAATAACTTTTATGTTACGGAACTGTTTATTATGAGAATGCTATTGGGGAAATAAAATTGATTGTATTGCGGTTTCGTCGTAGGATGGCTACGATGACATTTTCTGCTATCAGGATACCTATATTTCATCAAGCTATTATCTATATAGGCAAGTGCGATAGATCTTTCGCTGCAAGTAAATTACAATGAAATCTCGTCTAATGAAGAAAAATTAATCATCATCAAAATTTTAAACTGTTGGCAGAAAAACATCAATAAAATGATCAATTGTTCAACGAAAATAACGAAAGTCTATGTCAAAATTATTAAAAAAAAAGCTTTTTCGCCACTACTAGCAAAATGCTTTTTCATTTTGAATCTACATGACTCTAACAATTGTTAAAAAAAAAAATTTAATATTCTCGGAACTTCGTACAGCCCTGCGTCGAAATCAAAGAGTACCATGACCCGCAAACGCGAACGTCGACGACCTCTCTCCCACTCTCTCTCTCTCTCTCTCTCTTTCCCTCTATTACATACCCTCATCAGCCACGGAGGCTCGCAAAAATTTCATCGCACAAATGCGCCTCTCGCACTCGCGCATATATAACGTCCGCCGGGCAAAAAACAATTACGCGTTCTCGGGACGCCAGCAGTGCCGCCGCCCCTCGCTGCCGGGGCGGTGAGAAGGAAAAGCTCATTTTTTCCCCGATAACAAGCGCGCGATCGCGGTGATTCCACTGGGATGCGTTATCTCTCTCTCTCTCTCTCTCTCTCTCTCTCTCTTGGCTCTAATTAGGAGGATATCGGGAGAGAGAGAGAGAGGCAGATCGAAGAACCAATCTTGGACAATCTCGCTGCCAGCGAATTTTCCGATCCCTCGTTTCTCTCACACCATAGCTCTATATACATATACACACAGACATGCCCATGTGTACATACAGGGCAAAAGGCTCGAGATACTCGGAGCTCTTTCGAGCGGGAAATCGAGTCGCGCGATCGGCCGCCACGCGCTCTCTTTTCTCTCCTTTTTGAAAAAGGAGAGGCGTCGCGAACTGAGTGAGAAAGGTGAACATGAGCCGGAAAATGGGATAAGAAAATCGTAGCGGTGAGGGACACGGGAAGAGAGGAGAAAAAGCTCAAGGCGCGCTAAAGGAAAAATACGCGAGACGCGCGTTGTAATTTCGCGCGCTATTTTGCCCCGCGGTAATCTTGATTCGAAGTGTTAAGATATTTCACAAGGACGAAGGATTTTTAGATATCTATAGCGTGCGTGTGCTCTCGCATTGTGAAAGGCTTTTCTGAGAAATATCTTTATAACACGGCAGACACTTTGAAGTAGGAGTTAAGGTTTCAAAATTGTGGGTTCCAAAAAAGGAGGGGTTGCCGATAGTAAAGATATATAATCCAGTTTAAAGATTTAGAAAAGATATAATTTTAAAGAAAAATTCGATGTAAGCGAGAAGACGTACATTTTCTAAAGATCAACATTCTGAGTATAATTAAATGTTCGAAATAGCGGTACATGTGTAAAAAAGGTCTAATATATTCGTTAGATTCATAGGCCACGTATATGGATTCATATATTGCACAATCACAGTAAAGAAAATTTTACTTCTTCTAAATAATTCGTCCAAATGAATTTCTCGTAATAGCATAATTGATTTCTACGTAGTACACAAAATTAAATGATTGAATATATGGGAAATGTAATTAATGTAAGTTTCTAGCGCGTGATCCTATATTGAATGCAAAGCCTACTCCCTGATCTTCTCCACGGATCATGATAATATCTTGGTCTCTATATGACCAGAACGCGTGATGAACTTCCGCACTCACTAGTCGCACATGGTCCCTTACTGCCTTATCTTATATCCCTCGCGTTCTTTCATATTTTTATGTTTTTATATACCGATATTTCTAGAGCGAAGAGGATACATAATAGTATCAGCTATAAATTCTGAGGAAAAATAATAATGCATAAATCAAATTATTATTTAAAATGAAATAAATAAATTATTTTTTTTTATAAATGTTCATTTTAATATCAATATCAAAAATATTCATTTTAATTCGTTTAAATTCGCGCCTCTTTTCTGTACAATTTTTTTTAATTTAGTTTATTTATACTTTAATTTATTTTACATTTGGTAATTAAAATGCTTAACATAATATTCTTACTTTTGAATTGCAGATTACTTTTGCAGCTGTGATGAAGAAAATTATAACACTTTCGAAACGTTGGTAATAAATAAAGTTTATTCATTATATTGGTTCGTCTTGAGTCTGTTCTTTTCTCACACTAATTTCATAATAATCGTTACCTTCTTTTTCGTATTTGTGGATGTACTATTAACTTGTTTACAAAATATTGAAAAACTGCGTTAACATTTGAGCAATAGACGGCAAAGAAATATGAAAATTATTTTATGTATATATATATATATGGGAAAACATTTGCGGTAATTCACACATAGATAGAACAATTTAGAATCAATGTTTGACAAGAATATGGTTTAATCGTTTAATTAACTATGTATAGCCCTGAATTTCCCATATTTTAACCACACACTACTCACAGCTGTACCAATACATTGTACGTATTAACTTTTTTTTACGCCGGATAGTCTCAGTTTTACAGTAATGAAAAAACCACAAACCTTCCGCAGAATTCAATTTTCTCGGCGACGTATATGCAAAACCACGCAGCCCTAAAAAGCCCAATTAAAGTTAAACTACTCTCTTGTAAGCGAACCTAGCCCCTAACTCGCATTTTCTATTATATACATATATATACCTCCCATGAGAACGCGCTAAGTCATGCAAAGAGCGCACGAGGACACCGTTATATATATAACGGTAGCAAGTAAGAACTACGCTGCAGCACACATCAGTGCAGAAGAAGAAAAAATAGATTAACGCAGAACCACGTGCTGCTGCTGCGGAAAGCAAAGAATGTACACATATATACGCGCAAAGGTATATAGAGGCACATATAAAAGTTTTCCTCGTTCTGCGCGCGGATTTTCATAAAACATAATATGCCGCGGGCTATACGCGCCGCGAAGAAATTCATGCAAGAAAAGTTTTTCTTTCCAAAGACGCGGTCGCTCTACGCGCTCGCCTTTCTCGAGGGTTTTTGTTTAATTGAATTCTGTTGTTTTCATAATCCCCCCGATGTTTCGTCAACTTTGAAGTCTATATATACAAACTTTACTGTGTAAGAAATACCGAAGAATTAACAGAAGGGAAAAATGGAACGTGGTAATGTATAATGAATGTTTGAAGGGGTCAATGATATTATTCATGGTGGATTAATAAAATAAATTAATAAGACGTTATAGTATATATTATCAAAGTAGATGAAACACAAGCTTTTTTTTAAACAATGTGCTCTTATAATGCTAATTCACGCACTCTATTCTTGAATATTAGTATAAAAAGTGCGTAATTTTCACATAGGGCAAAACTTCTCGTGCAAATGAGTCTTCGCGTTAGTAAAGAAACGCAGTAAATGCTTGATTACTATTTAATTGCCACGGATTCTCACCTAATCAAATTATGTCGTCGAGTAATAGCGAGTAATTCGAATTAACATTGCTATAATTACACAAAATACTTTATAAAATAGAGACCCTCTTCTTATAATCTAATTACATGTGCATTCCACTTTCGTATACACATTCCGTATCGGTAAACCTGATCTCTTCCCGCTCTCGCTTTCCCTTCTGGAAAAAGAATCTGAGCTTGCGCGACTGAGAGACCGCGCGAAAAAATGCTTACTTTGAAAGCGTTTCCATTTTCATTCCCTTCCACCTCCCCGTTCTCCTCTTGCCGTGCCCTCTATTTGTTAGTTCCTTCGTGAGCTCTTATCTGGTACTCTTATCGGCCCTCGCGTACTTTTTCCGCCCTTTTTTCCATTTCACGACTCACACACGCATATATATATATATGTGTATATATAGCAATGTGCGCTTTTTGCGCGAGCAAAAGTTTTGTTTTTCGCGCGGCGAGTTGAGCGCCGTTATATGAACTCGACGCTTTAAAGGAAAACGATACGAGAGGTAGTAATACTTTTTAAGTTTGCCGTGGCTTATAGCGCTCGTGCAGGGTAAACTTTCGAATCACGCGAGCTTAATCTGTTTTCGGAAATTATTAGCGCACGCGTATGTATATGTTTCCTACAAGTATATGAGTTTATTATGTAGTGTTGAAAACAAATTTTAATTCCCTTCATCAACTCTCACTGAAAACAATGCCGAAATCGTGCTTCATGCGTGAAATTATGTTTACCTTGGTTAATTAGCGTTCGCGAAAGTTTTTATTTGCGTGTCGAGGAGTTTGTTTTTTTATATGGAATGTTTTAATTGAAATGTGTGCTGCTATCGGAGCTTTATTTTTACTGTAACCGTATGCGCAGTAGATATGTTTATGCGGGAACTTATGAAAATCAAAAATTTTAATTGCATTTCTGTTATTTCGGTTAATTAATAACACGGCCACGTCAGATATAACTATAAGGCCAGAAGTGCGGCAGCTCGATTTAAATGAAACGGGAACTGAAATAATATCCTTTCGTTTTATTCAGTTTATTTTGAGCTTTGATAAGCAATGGATTAAATCAAATATTATTCAGCGTTATATATTATTTTCTATTTTTAATTTCACGAGAAAAATTTCATTACTGGATAACAAAATTCAATCTTTTCGTTTAGCTCAGTTACGTCGTTTTAATAACCAGTCATTATTAATTTTCTACAGGTCACTTAATATTTATCGAATTACATTTGACCTTATAAATTCATTACGTCGCATTACATTAATTTTCCCAAATAACTCAATTTCTCTCCAATTTCTCTATTACTTCAGATTTATAAATAATGAAAATTTGTAACTTAACGCAACCCAAAAAACTTTTTCACGTTAAACCTCCCACACCCAAACTTATCCGTCTAAATAATAAAAGAAAAGAAGGCACAAAGCTTGTTTTAATTAAAAGAAAGAAACTCGACCGGAAAAATAAAGTCCTTCATATATTATTCATCAACTGCGCAACTCCATTCGCCTTTTCGTCTTTTCAACCTTAAAAACCCTATTACCAAAGAATCGTTCGAGAGCGGTACCATCGCATATATATATATATATATATATATATATGTATATATATATACACACCCACACTTTCGTCCTTTCGTTTCCCTCAAAGCTCCTGGTCTACGCTCCACCTAATCTCTACAAAGGCCCATTCTCAATCGTCAATTATTCAAAGGACAAAATGCGCGAAAGAAAGAAAGAACAACCGCGACGCCTTGCCACTATATATTATACATACTACAAACGCTCGAGACGTATAATTTTCACCACGGTGAAATTATACTGTGAGGAAGAAAGCGTCCATATATCTATATACGCGTGCATTCACACTCGATAAGCACTTTGCCTTTGTACCGCTGCTTTGCCGGCTGATTTCCGTCTGTCTTGTACGCGTTCTCTCTCTCTCTCTCTCTCTTCCGAGGTACGGCTATTACTAGGATATATCTATATATATAGGATAAGGGTTTTGGAATTTGGTGTATAGCTGTGTATGTGTGTGTGTATATATAAGTTGGCAGGGCAATGAAATTTTTATGGGCCGAGGAATGTTTGTGTTTGCGAAAGCTCTGAGGAGAGAGAGAGAGAGAGGGAGAGGAGCCTTTGAGCGCCGTTTGTTCGGCCTGAATTATTCGTTGTATGTTTGGTGCTTCTATGTTTCGGGGGAGGAGGAGGAGGAGGAGAGATGCCTTTGTGAGGATGATAAGCCTATTGTTGCCGGTGTAAAATTATTATGCAATATATACAGTTGAAAAATAGAGGTAAAAGGGGACTGAAAAACAAAAGTGTATATATATAATTAAAGTGGAATATGGTAATAATGCCGACTTTTGGGATTATTACAAGGGATCTTGGTTAATGCAGGTATACGTAATTGCCAGCTTTTTCTGTTGAGCTATGAAAAATATAAGGTGCGATAAATCAGTCCAAGAGGCGTATACATATATATATTTTATATCTCGAGGATGAACAACCCTTTTTATACCCATTCATTTTTAATGCTCCAAAAGAGAGAAATTGATATCATAATTTACTAGGAGCACGAGAAATTCGCACTCACCGATATATATATATATAACGGTGTAGAGGAAAAATATTTTTATTCTCCCGAATACGAAATCATATGCTATAAAGAAAAAATACAATTATTCTTCGTAGCATTTTTCCTGGTGGTTCTCGGAACGAGGAATGCGAAAAAAATTATGAGATCTACGCGGTAATTCTTGTATTACAGAATCTTTTATGATATACCATGAAAGTATGATTGAAAAAAAAGAGGGTAACCCGAAACATTAATGTTCCATAAAAATAACCCACAAAACACTGGGTTGAAAGCAAAGGCAGAAAGAGACGCATATATACATATATATGTATATATTCGTAAAGAACGTAAAAAGCGTGAAATTAAAAAAAATTAAAGCTCCTTCGGTGGCAGCAGTAAAGATGAAATATGCATTTGAAATTTAACGTCTAGTGCGCTGCTACAGGTCGCGGTGAACTTATACAATACGCATTCATATATACCTACACTGAACGGCCGTCTGACCAGATACGGCTACGTTCTACTTGAGTATTATTTCGACGACTTCGACGCATATAACTCTTTCTCTCGTATGGTAATTCGATCTCAAACTATACGCATTCTCGTATACCAAATAACGTGTAAATCGTATACATCGACGTCCCGAAAAAAATCTGCAATTCCACGCTTTTACAACGCAACGTATATAGCATCGAACTAAATAAAGTCGCGTATACGTATTGGCGCGATTGTTTACGCGAAAAAGTTTACTTTTTCACCGTATATACATATATATGGAGCACGAACGCGTTGTTCTTGACTTGCAAAAGAGTCGGGGAGTGTACTTTTTAAGCTGGTCCCTACTCGTGCCTGTATATATACATATGGATGTCGTCGCGCGCGTTCACTCTCTAGACTTTCGCCTCCAAACGTGTGCGCGCACAAAGTACAAAAGCAAACATATCAAGAGTGAGTATGAGAGTAGATCGCGCATCTAAAAGTCCGTTTTCCTTGCAGTTTAACGCCTCCTGCGTTTAAATTATGCGTTTATATAATCGATAGCGTATAACAAAGCACACGGTGCATATTATTACACACACACAGCTGGGGTGAAATGAAAAATAAAAAAAAAAGATAATGTATATGGTTTGTATGTACCTGCAAGGACGTTTGGCGAACCTCAACGTCACATGTCTAATAAAGGTTCACTCATCGGCCGTTCCGTGTATATATATATGTGTGTCATTCATATTTATAAGACCGGCGGGGCGCGTGTGGCTACAGTCGCGGCCGAGCGGAAATCAATGTTAGGCGACGAAAATTCGAACGAGCAAAGTGTCAGTAGGTCAAACTGTCCCTCGGCTGTGTGAGATGTGGGCTGGGGGTGTCTATACTTTCTCCCTCCTTCTCTCTCTCTCTCACTCTCTCTCTCTCTTCTCACGCGCGAAGCATACAAATTTCCGCAGTACCGAGGACTTACTACTTCTATCGCTATATATATAATATATTCTCTTCCTCATACCTCTGTGTCTCGTCTCTTCTCTTGCTCAGAAATTCAGAGACGAAGCGACTTTCTTTTTCCTCCTCTCTCTCTTCTCGACTATTTCTCATATATGGCGCTGCTTTCATTTTACATCGCACGACGCTCGGCGCTCTGTATATGAAAATGCAAGCGCGCATGTACCTATAGAAGTGTGCATGCGCCAAGCGAGCGCAGCACTTTCACGTGGAATAGAAAATGACAGGCGAGTGCCGGGGCTAGGTTACTTAAGGGAATCGCTCTCGCTTCTTTCATTTGTAATCGGGAAGATTTAAAGGAATCGCGAGTGGTTTTGCACATACCGGGAAGAAACGGTATATAGTTATAGCTGGTGAAGAGAAAGAGAGAGAGAGAGAGAGAGAGAGAGAGAGAAAGTATGGCTGCATAGGTGTAATTGGACTCTGGAGAATTTACGACGCAGTGGCGCTCTTTTAATGGCGGTGCAGGGTATATATAGGGATGTGGTTAGAGAGGCTGACGTTTATGGTGTATGCAGAGGAAGTTTTACAATTTTAAGTGAAATCTTGTGTACATTGGTTTATCGGTCAAAGTACGAGGTAGTGAAGTATATTTGAAGTGAAAAAAATGTTAGTCAGCTGTTATATGCGGGTCGCTTGTCTACGTCATTTTTCTCAATAAGTGATTTTTCTTTTTAAATTGTAATATTCAGATTCGACTATATTTTAAATAAAAATTCAATGAACACTTCACTCCACAATTATACGAAAGAAGGTGAAAATTACATTTTATTAATTTAATAATTTATGTATCATTCACGAATCGATATTTTATACCGGAATATTAAATTACACCGTATAAATCATATTTTACCATTAATGTATGTATTTCTTAAATCAAATCTTTCCAATATAATAAGACGTACCTCATTTATACCATAAAAATTCCATTATACATCACATTAAAAATACATTCCGGAAAATTCTTTTATACAATCCATCTTATTCAAACCCCTTCTCGACTTTATTAAAAACTATTCAGAAAATCCAGCATCCCGTATACGACCCATCAACTTATATATATATAAAGAAACCATCCACGACTGGACATCAACGCAAGCGCAATACACCTTTTACTCTCAATACCCCCCTATTCTCCTTCTCCGTCTCTTTCTCTCTGCATCTCGCATCATTTATTCTGAGATCGAGCGTCGCCCGTTCATCGCTCGCGGCTTCCACGAAGAAGAGTACAGAAGATGCGCACACGCTCACTCGATCAAGAGACGACGAAGTTTCTTCTATATATATATGTATACATATATATACGGAATTCCCTTGACAGAACAGCCTTGTCTCCCTCACCCTCATATCCCATTCCCAAATGCGAGATAAGACTCGCGCGTTCCCTCTCTCTCCCACTAGAGAGGAAACGACAGAATCGCGTACATCAGCAGTAGTAGTAGTAGTGCGCGTAGAAAGGCTAGGGATTCCCCTTGGAAAATATCATACGGGAGTAACGTGCGACGACGAGACGCGCCTCTCTTCTTTTTCCCAACGTGTATCCTGACTCCCTAGGGATAAATGAGCAAACGAGAGAGAGAGAGGGGGGCGGGAGGGACGAGGCATGCGCGCGAATCGAATACCAGATGCCCTGGTGTCGCACAGGCAGGCAGTCGTCGTCGTCGTCGTCTTCTCAACCCCGCCTAAAGTGGAAGCAATTTGCCGCAGCAGCGAGGCTGAGGCTGCGCGCGTTTCTCTATCTCGCTCACTTGCTCGCTCACGCCTCTATCTATATATCCCAGGCCTGCGCTAATGGAGGAGAATCCCCGTGATATGACGCGAGCGCTCGAGGAAGTCGAGAGAGCGAGAGAGAGAGAGAGCGATGTATTTTTCGCTCGACTATACTGGTCTCTCTTCTTTTTTTTTCTTTGCTTCTTTTCTTTTTTCCGTCTTACTGACGCGCTTGATGCGCTGCGTCTTGGGTAAGTAGCGTGTTTTCGTTGATATGTATATTGTGTCGCGTGCTGTCGTTCTTGATTGAATTCGGATTTTCATGACTGTTCGAGAGGTTCATGGATTGAGATAGAGGTTGTTGAGGTTCGTTTCTTTGTGACCGATACGAGTTAGGGGATGACGAGTAGTTTGAATATTACCGGTATGGAAGTAAAACTTTATAGTAAGTACTGTACTATTGGAAATATAAATGCTATTATTATTTAAAAACTTGAATTATTAATATTAAATAACATTATAAATTAATTGTTTAAAAGATTTTTTGTAATTTTTTATTCTCAGACATATATGTAGCGTTTTAGTATTGTTCGAGATTCTAATACCCGACTTTTTTCCGATCGTCAGTTACTGATCGGGTGAAATCCTGAGCAGTTAAAGCATAATTTCTTTTCATGTACAAATGTGTTTTTCGTTAGAACAACACATTAGAAGCCGCTTTGCTAGCTACCGCATTGGTAAAACTCCGCGGTGTTGATGGCAGGATGCATATTGCTCGAGCTATGATATAGATCCTCGATATCAAAGTTCATTTGTATCTGAGGTATTATTAAAAAAACGGTGCCAATTATTTGGCACTTAGCTTCCTCAAAATAATTTTTCGATTCCTTTTAATCAATTGAAATTCTAAGAATAAAT
>JAWWEQ010027815.1:0-24418 GCA_035583055.1 Torymus tubicola
TCTTATACACACACACGCGTGCGCGCAATTTTGAGGCAACTTCGGCGTTGTACACGTGCTGGTGAGGCATGATTTCAAGAATATGAGCCCCGATATATCTACATAAACACTTTCCTCGTGCACGACATCTTCTATGTTGTATATATAGGCCTACGATACGCCTGTCGCACGCTTGTTTCGCGCATTTTCCTCGTTCTTCGACTCAGCGTACAGTAGATGTTTCCATTTTAAACGATTAAGTATTATACTGTGCAATATTTAATGATAAATTTAGTATCAGTTTCATTTTCGATAGTTAAATGTTAACATGATGTATCGATAATTGCACGCGCTTATATATGTCTGAAGTTTTATAAGTGCAATAATCGTTACACGTACATGGTACAAATTTTATAAACATAACGTCTTTAGTTTACAAGAACTGCATACTTTAGTTATAGAAATAAATGTTCTTGTCTCGCTAGCAAATATGTATGCGCATTACATTGGACAGAATACACCAAAAAAATGCAATTCCAGCTGTTCTGAGTCACCTATCTACCGAGAAAATATTGTTTTAAGATTAACTATCTCTGTTAATTAACTGTTTATACGTGTTAATTATCGCATAATTCACGAAGCAGTCAGCACATGATTGTGTTTATAAATAAACATGCGTGCGTGTTTCTCTTACGACGTATGGTGTTCACTATTAAAAGAATATTTGAAATAACTCAATTTATCCTGCGTAGTACAATATTTACGCGAAAACGTTAATATTTATTCAATGAACGTGCATCTGAGGAGATAACACACATAATATATTATGGCATCGATTTTTGCGTTTTCACAAATGTAAATTCACAGGTCGTTATATATATATATTAATACAATGAATCGCAATGGCAAAGCGCCGAGCTAGCCAAAAATCTTAGCCAATACATGCGACGACAAGGCGCTTTCTCCCGCCTGCGCCTCCGGAAATGCTTATCGTAGCGCCTGTTGTTCGTCGACCGAATGAAACATCATCATCAACATGTAGAATCGTGCGAAAAAAAAGAAAACATCACCACCTCTCATCGTTTTTGGATAATGGCTATTTAATTGACGTTGAAAACGTTCGCGCAAGTGCCGCGTACATACAACGACGAGTATAACAGCGTTTGAGTCAGCGGCAAAACACGCGAGTTCCCCTTCCTCTTGTGCGTTCTCTCTCTCTCTCTCTCTCTCTCTTTCGCGTAATCGGAGAAAAACGCTTGGTCGTCGGTCGAGCTGCAGCAGCAGCGGCAGTGGCGGCGAACTATCAAATCGCCTTTCTCCGAACGTAGCGTCTCTCGTTTTTCGCGAAATTATCCCGCAAATCCGATTTCATTCAGAGTTTCTGGAAGCGGCGATTAAGGGGGAATTTTTTGTGCGCAAGTCGTTTTTTTTCCTTACCACCGCGATTAGTTCACGGTTGTAGTGTTGCTGTTACTGCAGCTGAGGTCGCGTTTGAAGAAATCACGATTTATTTTTAATTGCAAAACATTGTTGCCGCAAGCAGCGATTATTTGCTTATCGTCATGGTACTGGGAATCGTTTGTGCGATTAGCAATAAAATGAGCTAATTCTGATTCTCTTGAGCTGTCAAAAAGTCGTAATACAACGTTTTTAATAAAATTTTTTGTGATGCTATAAATCAATAATATAATTCGATACTTGTTATTACGTAGCAAAAAATTAAATTCCCGTAAGTTAATTTAACGTCTTGCATCAACTTTCGTAAATAACCTTACCTTTTATATAATAAATGTCTTGACTCATTCCATAATCTTTCTTGCTGAGACTTATTAATAACTTTAGCTGTCGTTTGCTAAGTTGATGCAACTGAAAATTCATTACGCAGAATATAAAATTCTATTGTAAAACCGGAGTAGCCTTTTTTATAGAATTTACGCATGACATTTTACTTGCCAACAACTTTGAAATTTATCAAATACACAACAACGTCACGAATAGCAGTCTTCAACAATTGTACTCACACAAATCAATCTCCGGAATAGTCGAAAAAAAATTCCTATTTAAAGCACAATACCAAATATGTACCGAAGCTGTCTGGCGTTTAATCTGCGCAATATACGGACCGTGTGGCTGCGGCTACGGCAGCCGCGGAAAGCGCGACTCTCGCGCCTAAGGATATATACGGAGGAGGAAAAAAGTTCCAATTTCCAGCGCGCAAAAAGGAAGGGCATCAGTGCCTCTCTTCCGCAAAGATATAAAAAAGGAAGGAGAGTTTCTTTCATCTCCCTCGCAATTTTCCGGACGTGTACTGCGAAGATTACGCCCATTCCAGGCGAAAAGTCGAAGGAGCAGACGACAACGATGACGACGACGAGGAGAAGATCCGTTCGTAAACACACGAGCGAGATCGTTTCGTTGCTTGCGCGCGCGCGGGAAAATGCGTTGTTGGAGAGCCGAGAGGTACACTCGCAGAGCCATTGTCTCGCGTAATCTCCTCTCTCTCTCTCTCTCTCTCTTACTCTCTCTTATGCCTTTGTGCGCAGAGTATTATGAAGTCTCGGTTTTCCCCTATTCGCATTTTCTTGCGTCGTATATATTATATAGGCGTTGTGTACGAGAGAGCGAAAGAGAGAGGGGAAAGGGGAAGGAGTACGCGAATTAATTACGCGCGTCTGTGCTCTTTCGGGGGTTTCTATGTTTGCGCGATTAAGTTGCGTTGGAGAGCTGTTAAAAAGTGTAAGTCTCGGTATTATATATGCGAGCAAGGATTAACCGAGTTTTCGGCTGTGAGCGAGGTGAACTCGAGTAAACTGAAGGAGTGCTGTGTTGTATTGTTTGCGTTTACGGAATGAACATGTTATCATTAAATACACGATAGAGTGAGTGGGCAGAAATTAAAGATAGTGATAATTCTCGAAATTCAACAAATGTATGTACGTGATCCAAAGCGTTTATTAACATTAGCTTGTTTATAATAAACAAATTTGCAATACACTGAAAAATAAAAGAACTAACTTACAATTTTTTTCTTTTTTATAACTAACACGATCTTATCTTAGATTTGTTATTACTCATCCGAAATCTTACGAGTTTTAAATGCGAATTGAAGTAGGTTATTTAAGAAATTGTATGCTAAAAGAAGATTTTTATAATATTTATATTCGCAAACTACATTTGCTCGTTATTTATAAATCTCATGCATAGATTTCTAAAGGATCAATCTGAAGTTTGCAAAGCTGGGACGCAACGAAATAATTTCTCACAAATAAATAAATGAGCTAAAAATTTGCACGATAGACAGTGAAATCTTTATTTTAATGTTGGGTTATGCTATAAAACGCTAAACACATGAGAAAATTCAAAATCTAACATATAAAACGAAAAATAAAAAAAATTTTGTAAAGTTTCGTTGCCCTCCAACGGTGCAAACTTCAAACCCATTCTAAAGGTACAAGATTTCCCGGAACGTATTTATTGGAGGCAAGATCGCGGAATTTCTTATTTTGAGAGTTGAATAATTTACATCAGATTGCGAGATGAGCGTAATACTTTAATGATAGGTTGGGCTTGTTCAGATTGAAAAAGTCTTTAAAAATTACGTTCTTTTTGGAATGTAACATTGAATTTTATATGCAATTTTCAAGAAAGGCATAATCAATTGAAAAAGTGTATCGCAAAGAAAAAAAAATTTCCAGACTGACATCTAGTTAGCGTTAATTAGATTCTTCAAGTTGAAAGAAAAAAAAATGATGGCATTTATATCTTAACTATGACAGATCGCGTATGTAACTAATTTCTCACGCGACCAAGAGAAAAACGCAAACATATATTTTTTTCCGCGTATTTAAACCGAGCCTTGCTTACGCAAGTGCGCTTGTCTCTACCTCATCGCGTTCTGCGAAAATCGCACGGCGCGAAATTGATTTTGATCATGCGGACAGAACATAAGGTAACTATATATACATACATATACTTAAACGACGCTCTCAATATATATAAGTACTGCGCAGCACAATAGGACGTGCGAGCCACTCGCGCAGATCGAGGACCTCACAGAAACGGCCGCAATATATAGGTATATGTAACCATCTCAGTATGACTCAGAGGCGCGTATTGGCCTTTCTTCAGTCGCCTCCCCTACCCTCGCGCTGCGCCGCTATCACGGCTACTCATTCAACCGGCCGTCGCGCACCGATGCTCCTTGCGCGCGCGCGCTCACTATATACGTATATATATATGTATCCCCCCCGACGACCGCCTATGACGCGCGATTTGCGGAAATCTATTCTTACGGCTTTTCTCGGGACTTTTATACGTGCGCTGTGCTTATACGTATATGTATACATATATACTCGTGGATAGTGTTTTAACATTGCAATATTTTACGAAATAGCGAATTCATCCTGAAGCGCATGGAAGATATATGATGCGAGAGGAACACACACGAGTGGCACTTGTTGCGATTGAATTTTTTGTTTGCTTCTGGGCGTTGCTACTATACTCGCACTGCTTTTTCAAGGGGGGCGGAAATTTTAAATTCAGATTTCGCGCGTATATGTTGTCGGTGCTGTCGGGAATACACAACAAATATTCGTTTTTAGGGGTATACGAAGAATTTCGTAGGTTTTATACGATGCGGGCTTTTTTTTTACTTTTTGATAAAACAAAAAAAAATGTTTCACTGAAACAACTATTAACGTTAATGTATTCTCATCATAAATAAGGTTGTAATTACTCATTTTACGAACAATGAGAGTTACAGAAATTGTTCTGCGAAAAACTTTTTACATGCTAGTGCAATTCAGAGTACGTACTTTTCAAATAATGCTTTTTCACTGTTTCTGAAAAATATTTAAAAATCTTTAGACATCTTCTACTCAATTATCTGAAAATATATTGGATCACGGAAAATATTTCAATGTGTCAAAGAATTTGATATTAAACCTTTATTTTATTAAAAAATATATAACCCGTTTTTAATGTTGCGTGAAACAAAAGATCATCAATATTCAGCGCGACGAACAACTCAAAAATTCATCACTTTTGTTTGCACACAATCATCGTTATACGCTCTTATTAAAGCTTTCATATTTTCCTTCAGTTATAATAATATAACAATCGCGTCATATCCCTCTATTTTCGTAGTATTCATTCTCCTCGAATCATCTGCAACAAATTGATATTTTTCAACATAAACAAATACGATCGACATCACCGGAAGCTTTTAACGGCACGCGAAGTACCATATTCTTTTTTTTCTCAATATAATACCGAAATGGCCCGTATATATAAACGACCGAACAATTTTCCCACACCGCTGCCAGCTGTAAACCATTTCGTTATTAAATTCCTCATCGAAAACAAATTCGAGCAACATAATCTAGAAAAAGAGCAACAGTACGATACTAGTTCCAAATTTCGACATCGCGAGCGCGCGCGTCATTAAAGACCTACAAAGCCGTAAAACGATCCCGACGACTATATAATAATATTGAAGGGTATGAAATGTGTAATTCCCTCTTGAGAACACGCACCGCGACGAAGGAACCGTAACTAACAGCGCAAATATATCGGATTTCAGCCTGTGTGTATACACGCGTATACACGTGGGCATTGTAAAATCGCGGTCATATTTGGACAAGGGGAAGCCGGAAGAAGACGGGCGAGTAGTATACAGTAGGTATCGGGTTGCACCTCGTGTACTCCACTTTTCGCTGATATATATATATATATAAACAGAACAAGGGCAGCGCGCGCTGTGAAAGTTTGGATTTGACACAATAGTGCAGGAAAAAAAACTGAGCTGCAAAGGACGGGCTTACGACTACTATAGTTGTAAATCTTCCTTCACCGGCGGGATTTCCCGCTGTTCCGTCACGCACCTCGGTCATTGTCCGGTTCGAGAGCATGCGCGAGAGAGAGAGAGAGACACTCTTCTCCAACTCTCTTCTTTTCGGGCATTCTCGCAATTCCACTCTCTCGATCTCTTTAGCTGTGACGTCTCTCTCTCCTTCTCTCTCTCGCTCATGCGAAACTGGCGTCGTCAGCTTTTTATGCTCGACTGCTCTGTTGGCTCAGTCTTTATATTCATTCCTATTTTATTTCAACGAGACAGTTCTAAATTTATATGGCATTGACATTTCCATCGCAATAAACTCACTCTAGCAAGTACTGTTCTCTAAATCACATTAGCCTCCATTAATAATCAGAATCAGATTTGAATTTCATGAAATCTATATCGGAGTGTATTATTATTTAATGCGGAAATAATACCTGTAATTTACAGTTTCAATACTTGTAGATGCATCAGAACTCAATAACGTATGTAGTAATCCGAATTAAAAGTGTATAATTATATAAAAAATTTACTGTATATAGATTGAATAATTACAATAATTGATATTAAATTTTGCAATATTTTATATATAAAATAATTAAATTGAGCAATAACATGTCCAATAATACGAAATCGTCGAATCGGTATCATTAAATTTATATTATCGAAGAAATAAAAAAAAAAACGTAATCGAACAAATAACGGCATCGCAATAATACGCTGGATCGTGCGGACTGTCCAGGTGCGCAGGTCCGCACGTGCAGCATTTTAGAAAATATACATTTGGTGCACGCGCCCTCTTATCCGAAATCGACTCTCTCTCTCTCTCTCTCTCTCTCGCCTCTTTCTCCAACTATATACATACGCGCGCGCGCACCTTTTTTCGAAGAAAACCACAAAGAGGCTAACAAAGGCGCGCGCGAGCGCGTGGGGAAACGAGAGGTAAAGAGGGCCGCGTGCTCGCTAGTTACACGCATATAGGTATAAAGAGTCAACGGGACGGGGATATAAAGGATCTTGAGAAAGAGAGAAAAAGAGAGGCCACAGACCAGCCCATTATGCAGCTCTGAGACCGAAGCGAAACCATTGAGAATAACGCGCGCGCGGCGACTTTCGGAAACGAGTGGAAAATAAACTCGCTGAGAGTTAGGTATGTATAGTATAGGTGAGGGACCGCACGCGGAAATCATTGCAGAGACTATGCGTCCTCTGTCATGCTCATGCTGTCGGATCATTGGACGAGAAGGTATACGAGGGGCTGAATAGAGGGTTTCGATGCACGCGGCGCGCGCAAGTTGTTTCCTCCTTCTCCGCCAACAGCAATGGCTTTTTAATATTTGCGTGTGTGTGTAGCTGTGGAAGAATTCAATGCTTTTTATTTGGGATTTTTCCTAACGTATACTGCTTATTGTGGCTAGACTTTTTCTTACTTATTTTCCGAGTATTTTAATAATGCTGTGCATACAGATTTTCCTGTGCATCTTTAATCATTGTCATGATGTCAATTATTTATTGTCCTCTTATTCCAGATGCGCTTCTTATATAAAAATGTATAAATCATTTTTCCGTTTATTGTATTTCCCTTTAGAAAATTATTCATAGAGGAAAGAATAATGTTTTTTTCATTTATTGTAATATATAAAAATATTTAAATAGATCACTGTAATTGATGTATTAAACTATCAATATGCAAAATGTATTATATCCACAGGCACACATTACTTAACGAGACTCATCAAATTGAATATTCATGAATATAATTTGTATTGATTTAATATACTTTGACTAAACTGATAACTTGTATTTATTATGGAGGGTATGTATTTATTATCTGTCTCAAGCACCATAGGGTATGTATTTATTATCTGTCTCAAGCACCATAGGGAACAAAAACACATAAACTAAATCCTCAAAGTTAAATCTTAAACCATGGCATTTTTTTCAAGTTTTCAACTGAAATATTATTTTTATATTGTTGAATTCCTATAATTATAAGGAAAATTATCGTTGTTGCATTGTAATTGTAAAAATATGTTAAATATAAGTAATTGCAGTGATATTGAGGAAAAAATCAATTATAATATCCTATAGAAAAAATCGACAAGTTTTATTTTCCATAAAAATGATATCTCTCGAGGAATTTAAACTTCCCGAAGTAAAAATTTTATATTACCTGTCAGAACCTCATACATTTTTATACTCTTCCCGAAGGCGCGAGAAATTCAATAACGTTACGCACACAGGCTCTTACCCTGTTACCGTTCTCTTTCTTTTTCTCTTGCCCCCTCCCCCCTCCTTCTCTGATGCGCGCTAAAATATTTGCCAAACACCATAAGCCTCTCCCGCTCGTATATCACTTCATCTGGCGAGTGCGAGAGGAGAAAACAACTCCCCCGAGGATCCTGGAAAAGGTTTAAAACTCGTTTCGGAAAGGCCGAACGCGCATTCTTTATGTAAAAAGAGGCAGAGCCTTATACTTTAGTTTTCACGCCCGTTAAGTCTCTTGACTCTTGAAGACGGCCCGTTGCGAGCAACATGTCTTTGCAGCGCTGTGCGTGGAACCATGTACGGTGCGCGCAATGTTTAGTAATATAGATACATAGAACAGAGAGCAGGTCAGTGGAAGTGACAATAGGTGATGGAGACGTTGAATAAGATGAAGGAGCGTGTTGCGTCGGCTGAGATGAAAAGAAAAAGAAAAGGCGGAGGTGTGTGTGTGTGTGTGTGTGTGATGTCCAATACGAAAATCGGAGAAGAATAATCTTTGCGAAAGTGTTCAATTAACTGTTCGTATATATATTGTTGTAACTTGAAGTGACTATATGATACAAAGTCTTTTGATTAGTCGATATAATGCTTGTTTATGCATATTTTAACATTTGTCTTCAATTTTAATTAGATTTTAACGAGATTTAAATAACGATTGGGTTAAAAAAAAGTATAATAAAACATGTGTACTTATTTTATTTTCTAAAAACTCAACTTTCTAACCTTGACGTACAAATACAGACCTTTTTCCGATAATTTGTAGTGCCAAATCGGTATTACTTTCTTTTATAGTGAACATGACTATATTACTTACTGTAATTGTGGTTTGAACTATTAAGCATAGTATATTTTACTAGAAATCATAAAAAATAAAAATATTATTTGACAATCAAACTTTAGAGTTGTTGAAAACATAAAGTCATATAACATTTTAATGCTATATGATTGGAAAAATTGTTACTTGGAATCGGCTATAGAAGCCGGTACATAATATAACGTAAAAAAGTTTCCAATCATTTGACTATAGAAATAGACAAGATTAAAGATAGTTATGAGGTTATTCCGCACAGTTCAAAGAACTAGAAAAAATAACATTAATGCAGAGTGATGAGTAACATAGTTATCCATAGCATTATTTGGAGATCTCAAAAAGTTATGTATCGCCATAAATCCATATATGTATGTGTGTTACATATACACGTATACAATGAAAATGCCAATCATTCAGAAATACAATACAAGGAAATAGGTACAATACAAATATAGGTATATAAATATTATGTCAAACTAAGCAACGATAGAGCTCCCTTCAATTTTTGGCCCTAATTGTCAGCGTCAGAAAATCATTATCAAGGAGTTCTTATAGGCAAGAGTCTATAACTGAACTTCTGAAACTTTGGTGATTATACAGAGAAAGACAATGCTAGACTCGTTGGTGACGTCGATAGTGACCTGTCATTTTGTCACATATATATAGTGCTCGTCATGAGGCTACGCGGTTACGAGTAGCTGAAGTGACGCATATAAAAGTAATGAGAACGTGGTTATGGGGGCTCTTCTCCATGCTGAATATTCATATTCGTAGTACGTCCTCGTTCTTCCTCGAATATATGCGTCGATCGATGCGGAACAGCTTCTACCGCCGTATACTCTCCGCCGATATATACGTAAGTAGTCCATTCGGAAAATCAACGGGAGTTATCCTCGATTTAACTTTACAGCCGTCGATGCGTCGCTTGGAATACTCCCAGGATGAAAGCGAGATTACTGATTAGCTCGCTGAGCTCTGGGTAAGTTTTACGTAAGTTTATAAGCTCTTTGTACTTCTTCGGGAGGAGGGGGAGGGGACTCACTATAGGTGGGTGAAAAACGTCCTACAGAAGATAGGGATTAGCGAAAGGAGCTTCTGCGGCATGTACTGCGAAGGGAGTTTGAAACGCATATTAAAAGATGGCTTACGTTGATAGTCGTGTAGCTTTAATTTTCAATTTGTCATCTTTCAGTTAGCTTAATCTACATTACTACTTTTATCAAAGTTTATTTTACGGTGTTGTTACTCTTCCATTAGCAATAAAAGTTTGTATTTTTACGATAATAGCAGATCTGTAGTGTAAGATTATCTGAAAATTATAAATGATAAGAAAATTGAAACTGGTCGGAGATTGAAAATGATCAAAAAATCATTTCATAAATGGTAGAAAAATAGATGATTTCGAAGAGGGTTTCGTCATCACATTATTATCGTATTTTATTTTTAAATTCGATATTTTTCCAGGATTCCAAAATGTTATCAGTAAGATACGGTATAAAACTCCAATAATTTGGAATAATAAGCGTAACAATATCTCCAATCAACACAAATCCTGGCAAACATACGCAGCAAATTAATTATCCTCTACACTTGCGCCGGCCGTACGTTTGCAGCTGTCGGGGATCGCGCGCTAAACAAATTGCGCGCCCCCCTTTTTGTCGTACACAGCGTGCAACGCACGTAAATCTCATTTGCAAAATCACCAGCGTGTGCGTGCGTATAAACCTGTCGAAATCCAAAGAGACGCACGCCTCTACGACAATACTAAACACAACAGTGCCGTCTGCGGTGCAGTACGTACAGAACTGAAAGCTGAGTTGAGGTGCGAAATCGGATTTTACGAGGCCCGTGTGCGTGGAATAGAGAGCGAGAGAGGAAGGCGAGCTCAACGTCAGTACCTCGTTACACGCACCAGCCGCACGCGCGCCGCTCGGGACACTTCACTAGTGTGACGAATGCCCCGAGGCAGTGGTGGGTTCAGTTCTATCCGCGAGAGACGCTTTTCTCGCCGGCCTCCTGCGTGTTTTTACATGTCAAGTGGCGGCGACTGCTGCTGCTTGCTTGCTCTCTCTCTCTCTCTCTTCCTCTCGCAAGTGGTTTTACGATCGGAATGAATTATTGCCTGACTGTGATTGTAACAGGCGCGCGCGTGGTCTGGCGAAATTTTTGCGCGCTTTTCGGAGTTTTTGCGCCTTTGTCTCGACTGCCGCGCTTCTTTGTTGCCGCGCAGGCTGACGATCGGTGTGGTTTCTGTAATTATGGAGAGAATATTTTTTTTATGCTCGAGGGCAAGGCGTTTTTAAAGCTTAATTTTTACCTTTACGCACGCACCTATATAGCTCGCATCATTGCAGTGACAAAATCAAATGATAGAATTTTGGAAGGAAAAGTATAATAGAGCTAATGATATATGTTATTTATAAATAATTGGTATAAATTGAAGATGCTTGATCATCATAAAAACCATTACGTATTGACGAACCTATTGTCGAAGAACAATCAGTATCATTATGAAAACAAGGCTATTTCAATTATAACAAAAAAACTTAAAAATAAATTAACAAAATAAAAAAATAACAATAAACTTATAGTAAAAATTTCAAAATAATAAAAAATTTTACTATTATTTATGACAAAAGTCTAGCATACGGAAAATATTAATTTTTAAATGTATTCTAAATAAAGATTTATTCATGTTCAACTTTTGATATAATCATTAGAAGTTGCTGCTTAATCTAAACATTCCAAAAACATTTAGGTACACGGAGAGAAACCATGTAGGAAAATTTACAAATTTCTATAGGAAAAATTACAATTTTTTATGGGAAAACCGAGACAGACAATTTTTGTATTAATGTTTCCAATTTAATATGGTAAATTTTATAACAACACGTATTGGAAATATTGTTCAAAATAAAAATTTAAAAAATTTAACTTTTCTTCCGTTATATCGTTGTTATTCATGATATTTTATATCATATATTATTAATTTTAATACAAGAAATATACGAGAAATAAATTAAATTAAGTAAAGAATAAAGAAAATTAATTTTTTTTTTCGACGGAGACAGGTTTCGATTCCACGATCCTTGGCACGACAGTCGGACGCTCTAACCACTTATCCATAACAACAGTTGACTACGAAATTTTGGAACTTGTACATTAGTTATCTCTCCAGATGGACGACAGATTTGAGTTAGACGCGTTGTTGAATGGCAATTAATATATAGAATTATAATTAACGGAAAAGATAATTAGCAACTGATAATGTATTTATAAAAGTAAAAATAAATAGAAATTCATTATGTCCGAGCAGTATTGTGATGCAAAACGTATTATGTGAGATCTGCATAACCTGCAAATTAACGACGTCGATGAGAAGATCAGCAGACTCTGCATCTGCGCCGCCTGCCGGCGCACATGCGCATTCCAAACATAATTTTTACACCATAAATGATTGTAAAACTTAGAATTAAATATCTAAACTTTTACAACTTCTGCATTTGAATACCAAGTGTCATCCGTTTTTGCTATAAAATATAGTAGAAAGTTATCCCAAATCTTGTAATATACTTAAAATGAAAATTGTAAAAGTAAACAGTTACAGTTATAGAAAATCCTATAATAGTAGTAAAAAACGTTAGAATCAGAGTATATCCTTGCTTTAATACGATTAATGGTAATTTTTGAAACTTAATTTTTTTCCGTGTAATATAGTGATAAGTTTTGTAAAAGATTTCCCATATTCGCTGGTTTACAAAACTGTCACAATATTATGGAATTTGATTTACTTTAACACTTTTAAATAAAGTCACTACTCACTGTGGCAAATTAATTATTTTCCCACTTGCACTTTGATGGATCTAGCCAACGCGAATACTAACATAATAAAGCATTTGCTCCACTGTTAATATTCTAGAGAGTGCAAGCTAATGCTGTATACGCGCATTCCATGCGCAAGCAACCGTTATCAACATTACGTAATTGTTATCGATAATAATAATTCGCCACACCGCATACAAGTATATATGTCTGTATATATATATATATATACGCCGCGTAATGGCACGGCGTCGTTTGCATGCAAAATGAAAACATTAGCGCCGCCGGCGACGGCTCCTCGCGTGCGCAGTAAATTACACAACTGAAGAATTTCGCTAAAGAGAGCAATAAATTCCGTGTAAAATTAGTGTTTCTGCAGAAGCGCGCGATGTTCTCCTTAGTTTTAATTAACTTCTATGGGCTACACTCGCTTACTCGCGCGTGTGTCGTGATTTTCTTTTTTCGGTGGCACGTAATCTCCCTCCCTCCAAAAAAAGGCACCCAGCGATATCTCGAGTTTAAGAGATTAACGTTGACTACCTTGAAAGTCGAAGCCAAAAGTACTTAAGCCGATTTACCATGAAACTTCCGCTTGATACAGTAATTTCCGGGAAGTTCTAGCGTGCGTGCTTCCAGATCGAGGTTATGTTTCAAGAAGTTTAAAAAATTTACGGGTAATAAGAGGCCTTCCCTTGTTACTTCTTTTCTTTCTCTCTTCTCCATCTTTCTCTATATCTCCTCTGCCCCTTTCTTAAAAGCAAAATAATGTTTCGCGTTTTGTTATTCTGCGCTCGCATCGGAACGTAGGGAAGAAAATGGGTTATATATATTCGCGTGGCTTCGGAGAACCTGCGTGTAAAATTCGAGCACGCGCACGATTCGCTGTTGGCATGCGCTTCTGTGTTATTTGAATGCACGATTACAGACATCAGTGCAAGGAAAAATGTATATTTACGCGGTGATGTGCTGGGAGTGCATTATTATTGTCGCAGAAGTATGATCTCTTTTATTACTGTAGAGCGAGCATTTATATAGAACTGATGTAATTTTTAGTTTATTAAGTGTACTTTTGAATCAAGACGCAAAGTTATGTCTTGGTATAATGGCATTATAAGTTCAACGGATTCTAAGAATAATAAGGAAGTCATTGAAATGGACAAGTCTAAAAGAATTTTATTATGCACAAGAAAAAGTAAGAAAAAGTTTGAGAACATTGTTCGCGGCTCTTCGTGTGATAACTTCGAGGAATGGAATATATGATTACAGTTCATTTGTATTTTTTTTTTATTTTTATATTTATTCAAAGTAAGCCAGAAGAACCAAATATACATAAGATTAATTTTATACTGACATTACCGTGATGAATATATTATTATATATACTTAAAATTATCACAGTCAGCGAAAATTTATGAAAACAAGTTTAATTTATATTTTAATCCAAAACAATTCGAAATTATATTGTTAAATTACTGGACGGAATAATTTGCACACACTTAATCACGGGTAAGTCATATTTTCACATCGCTTAAATTTTTACATTAAAAATTTCTGACGTTGTCAGATTCAAAACGTAAAAATGACTAATAATATATACTCAAGGATTATTTGTAGCCTCTACGTTCTAGCATTACATATTTAAGATAAACCAAACACTTTTGCCTAGAAAAGTACCTGTTATATTATAATGATTTGAGTGTGCATGAATGGGCTTACGCGGAAAGCCTTGCTTCCAAACAGCGAAATTAATCAATTAGACTTGGTATTATTATATATATAATATTATACGTGCTTGAAAATTCACACTTAAATGATAGTGGATATTTAATGAAATAGTTTATTTTTTTAATGCGAATAAACTTTTTGATCAAACAATTATCATGAATTTATTATTTTTACTTGAATATATATTAATATTATTAATGGCGTTAAAACTTCAAGTTATGGAATCTCTGAAAAACCACACTTAACGTTTCACGGTACAACTCGAACAAGCGATGAAAATTAAATTCAATCTATAAATCGTAGGCTCATATTCGCATGAAAAATAGATGCACTCATCATATATGGGACGCATCGTGAGCCGCGGGCAGAGCTTATTATAGATCGAGTACGATACGTGCATGAATGAATTCGCCCTCATGAATTATTACGCCGACCGCGCATCATCACCACCGCGCATTCGTCTCAAACGCGAATCCATACAAATTAACATACGATATCTTGTTTTATATGTTTCTCTTTCGCGCGTCAGTAATATTCTTTCCAAGCTACGAAGGTATAGGCGCCTATGAATTTATCAGAATGCGCTGCTACGAGCTCTGCGATAAAGGCACAGCCCTGTAATGGTAAAAAAGAGAGAAGAAACCTGAAGACTTTTTGCCTTCTGGTATACAGATATCGATTCTCGCGCACCTCCTCTGCCTTTCGGAAAATATTAAACTTTACGACTCTCTTTCTTTCCTTCTCACTCACCTCTAACTTATACACGTCTATCTCTACCTATCCTTATACACTTCCCCTTCGTTTCCGTAGCGAGGGGACAGCGTTTCCGAGAATCCTGCGCGTACCACGGCAGGAGGAGAACGGAAAAAAGAGAACGTGCCGCGTAATGACTGCGGGTGAAATCGCCGATCCGCGAAGGCTTACGGTTTTACGACTCGATTTCAATCGAGAGAGAAAGAGAGATGCCAACACCCGCCGAAGGACAAAAGCTCCGCGCGCTTTCGGAGAACTAGCGCTCAGCAACGACGAAGGGAGGGGAAAAATTGCCGCAGTGCGCGCGAAAAAAACCAAGGAGGTGGGGGAATCGAGAGCAGCGTAATTGTGACGATAATGATGCTAATGACAATAATAACCTCCGCGCGATGCTGTATAACGAGGCCGATGCAATTTGCCCTGGCCGTATGTGTGAAAGTATAAGCGTTACCGCTCAACTCGCGACACCGCGACGTGTACACGACGTTGTTTTCTTTTTTTTTTTAAACATTCCACCGCGCGTGCAGTAGCAAAGACTCGTCTTTTTCGCCCCTTTTGCTCGCACCAGGTCGCGAGGATGAGCTGGTATTTTTAATTGTGCGATGTGTTATACTTTCGTTCTCCGGATATAGAGTGACGGTTACTAACTGCGCTTACGGAGATTTGTATAAAATTTTAATTATTGTCTCATTAAGGGGATTATCGTGATTTTAATATGGGTTCACTATTTATTTGTAATGTCATAAGTTATTAAAATATAATAATATAAGTACACACATATATGAAAGGCAAATACTTTTTGAACCAAAAAAACTATGGTCGTAAAAAATTGTTAATCGGAGATGTAGATATTGTTCAATAAGTAAAAAAGTTCTTTCGCAATTTGCCAACTTTTTATTTTTCGTTCGATTTTATTAACACGTAATTATTTACAGTACAATACAGTATAAACTTGACAAATGATTGAAACAAACAAACAAATAAACAAAATCGAATAAAAAATAAAAAGTTGGCAAATTACGTAAGTAACTTTTTTACTTATTGATCAATATCTACGACTTGAATTAACAATTTTTTATGACAATAGTTTTTTTCGGTTCATAAAGTATTTGTCTTTTATACCCGTGTGTACTTACATTATTATATTTTAATAATTTATGACATTAAAATTAAATAGTGAAGCCATTTTAAAATCACGATAACCCCCTTAATAGACTGAATGGGAACAAGGTTCCGACGAATGACGCAGTTAATATACACTTTCTTTATGCATTAAATATAACATTTATCATGTAAATATATCTGTTAAGGTATTATATTTTATAGAAATTTCATTATTTCCCGGTGATTTATGAATGCTTATAATATTTGATCTCGCAGTTCGTTTAATATTGAGTTATATACCAAATATAATTTATTTACCATTACTAATTTACATTAATTAACTCTACATTAGCGTTCCAACGTATATCGAAATAATCTCATCTAATATAATGTCATGAACGGAAAGTTAATCGGCTCATGGTCGCAATTTCGCTGAAGCGCCAAAAGCTAGCCTTTATTCGCACAGGTGCATCGTGAAAACGGGCCAATGTGATAGAGAGAAATTTGCACTTTGATGAAGACGATAATGTCAAATGGGGATATTAATAACGTGTCATTTTGAAACATTGATGAAACGCGAGCATTCAGAAAACGCTGTTGCGTAAATATTATTAATTAAAATGCTGAATAACTATTGAAGCAAAATATAATAAATATAATCAGTATTCAATCGTATAGACGGCACTCGAACGTTGCCTGTCTGCGGTCTCTCGGTATATATTTCTATCTACGTTTAGATAAGGTAGCAATGTAATTTCGCTCTTGATTACTTTTACCACCAGGCTTAATCCTTTTATAACCAGGGCACCTGTGCAGCTGACTACAAAATGCAATTTTGAATTTCCCGCATTCTAATTTCAGAACTCGTCACATAATGCCACATCTCCTAGTTACACTCCGTCCAGCTCGCGGTCTGAGGGGATGGAAAAAGTGTCCGCAGTATTCATGTACATAACGCGAACGAGAGAAACGTGCACGCTTCTCACTATGAATAATAATAGAAACAATGACGAGCTTTGGGGAGCGTGGGCTCGGTAATAAAAGCGCGCTATTGCTCGTAAAACGCGCACCGTTCGTAAAAAAAGAAATAACCGGGAACGCCAGGGTGTATAATCGAACAAGGACATGGGACAGCGAATGTTCCATCTCTCTTTAGCCGCGAAATAAAAGCGCAGATAGAGATGCGCGATAGTCAGGATATGTCTTCTACAGACAAAAAGAGCGTCTCGATACCTAAATGAAAATCCTCAGTGTACTCGAAATATTTGCTTTTTTATAATGATTTTTGCTAACATATGCATGGTTGTATGCGATTCTATCAAGAACACCTGTAAAATCAAAACTTTTTAATATTTATGCATGAATGTATAACTTGATTTATGTTTTGATAAAAAAATGCAGGAACATTCGCTGTCTATAACTATGGTGCAAGAATAAATGTTACGATCCATACAATAAAGATAACTCTATACGTACCTCTGTAAAAATTGATAACAACAACAAATAACAATGCGATTATTTTTTCAAAGAATCGAATTTTTTTCTAGTAGATCAAAATTCAGCGATTCCTCAAATTTCCGACGCAGTAGTCGTTCCCGACAAAGGCAGCGCAAACAAACGAGAATCCGAATAATGCGTGCGCGTGCAAAACAGCTCGAACGAGAGAGAAGTTTTATATATATGTAAGTACAGGCGGTAAAAAAGTGACGATCGCGTGCAATGCTCGCGCTCTCTTGTGCTACGCGCGCGCGGCAAAAGTTCTGACGGAAGCCGTTAATCGCTTCGCGGAAAGTCGTTTCCCCGCGGACGAGTTACGGATGCGCCGTGACGCCTCGTTTCCTGGGGAGGCCAGCCCCACGACCGTTTTTTCTCTCCCTCCCCTTCTTCGACCTGGCGAAAGGCGCGTGCAAACGTTCACCTGCCGCAACGGCGGCGTACCCGGGGTGCAACGACGAGGAGTCCGCTTTCGGCTGTTGAGTTTAACGTTATTGCAAAGGGGAAAGGATGGCGCACTCCATTTTACGACCGAGAATTCGTGCTGCTGCTGCTGCACACGCGATGTGAAATGCGACTCTTGTTTTTGTCTCTCACGACGATATATAAATAGTTATTGATGTACAATAGCAATTTCAAGCCTAAAAACTAGTTGTGAAATTTTTCACTTATTCTATTTCGCTATTTTTCTTTTCACTGGAATACCAATAACGAGCAAAAGCGATCGACGCATTGGCCGATATATAATATTCGGAAAAAAAATATTTACTTTTAGCCGCGAAATACTCCAATCGCTCGATTGTGAAAAAAAAACGCTGAAATTTTGAACGAGATGCATGTCCTAAATTCGTCCCATGTTTTTTTTGTGGTGATAGTGCCTCGAGCAAACTAGATAACCGAAGCGCAAAAAAAATATTTTCAACTTTATAGAATATATTTTATATATATATATATATATATATATATATATATATACACGGATTGGCAAAGAACATAGTGCCCGGCATGGTAATCGATAAAATATTAGAATTCGAGAGAAAAAGGACATTGGATATCAGGGAGAAGCAGCGGCGTGGTTTTGAAAAATAGCCCGGCGAACGACTGCCGACGACGACGCTCGAAAAATATACATATACATTGGAGCGTTTACAAATGCGACGTCCCGGTGAAATCACAGCGATTTTTCGCGAAGATTAAGCAGCGTCACCCGTTTGCTGAATGAACGTTTTAATCAATGGCTTTATCTGGACGTGTGCCCCCGTCTTCGCGATCGATTCTTTTTTTTTGTTTGTTTTATCACAACTGCGTGCCAGGGAAAACGAGCAGTATAGGTAGTTGTTACGTGTTGTTTTTCGTCGAAAATACTACTTGATGCCGCGAGCAAGTCGAGTTGATATTTTATTGCTTACCGATGTGATTTCGTTTACGATGAAAACGGATATTTGATACTTGTGGTCACTACTATATACGATTTTATCGATTAAGTTTTTTTGTAATTTAAAGGAATAATATTTTACTAGTTTTTCATTTGATCGTATTTGCTGATAAATAATTTTAACTTTAATTATAAATTTGGATTTAGTTCACAAAGTCATTTAGGTTGAATCTAATTATTTAACTAATATAGTTCTACAAAAGTAATTAAATTAAAAATTTTCCTTTTTATAAAATAATATTGAAAATGAAAAGCACACTATAAATTTTAGCTAATCAAGTAATTTAACTCAATTTAATCATAATTGCTTTGCAATTGGAAATTTATTTATCGGTAACTAAGTTGGTAATTTAAATATTATTTCAAACTTCCAGTTAGATGTAGTTACACACACACACAAAAACCTTTAAAACCCAAAGTTAAACTTGCGAAAATAAGCTTTTATTTGCTCTATTCAGAAAAATAAACAAATGTTAAATCTTTCGGACTTTACGCTAGTTTGAATTTTTGCGGAAAAACGCGAAATATTGTGGAAATTTATATTTGAAGTTGAAAGTTGTTATTTGCACGAGACAAACTGTGTCAAACTTTTTTTTAATAACAGAGTATTTGACTCGTATATTGTATAGATAAAAACAAACTATGAGTGAGCTTCAAAAACAATGTTTAAGAACTTGCGGAATTTAGTTCAACTTTTGTGAATTCCCATAATAATCAAGTAGTAAAAAACTTGTATCACTACAAATACCAAGCTCCGAATAACATCATAGCCTCGGCCAAAAGCAGCGAGCGTATATATACCACGACAACCACGGATAAGCCGAGTAGTCATAGGAGCCGTGTGTCTATTATACTATTCCCCGTTCCCAGAGAGCTTCGTACACCCTAGCGCACGTGTACACGTTGCGGGCGTGTACACAGGATGCGCACGCGGATGCAGCGCTTAATCGGGATCAGAGGTGTATGTATATAGGCGGCCGCGCGCGCTGCTTTCTCGCAGCGCAAGCGTCGTCGTCGTCGTTGCGGCGATGTCCGCATAGATCCTCGTGCGGCAAAACCACACGCGTCTCGTCAACATCGTCAGCTTGCGGAAGGCGCGCGTAAGCCTATATCCTCCTGGAAGCGCGCGAGAGGATCAATGGCCGCCGGCTTACCTAAGCGTCGCGCGACGCGCGGCTCTCCGATAAGGTTTTCGCAAATTAGGGGGGAGCGGTTTCGGCCGCCGACGTTCTGTATAGAGCCGCTTAACGGGATTTCCCCGAGGCGGCACGCGTCCGCGGGCGATATTTGAAATTGTAATGAGGCGCGGAGGAGCCGAAGTGGAGCTGGTGGCGATGAGGCTTGCGCGCAGGGGGGTTTAAGCGAGGTTAATGGATTGGGGATCGACTGCGAAGGTGGAAAAATTCATTAGGGTTATTTGTTCTCGTTCGCGGCCATTAGGTGAAGTCGAAAATTTCTAGCAAATACTGTAAATCATTTTTAATCTTTTTATAAAAGATATTTAAAATAGTTCCTCGAGTTCAGGGAATATATAAATATTTTCTGCAAATGTAATTATAAGCAATTGAGTTTGCAGATACACTATACCTTACCTTTTGCCGATGTTTAATTAGATCAGTTTATTCGAATTCCTCCAGAGCTGAATAAATTGTGACTTGAAATATATAACATACCATAATAAAGTAAAGAAAAAAAAGTAAGGCGACTGAGACACGATTCCACGAACTCGAGATCTCTATAGTCTCGTGCTGTAATTCAAGAGACTCGATGATGCTATATCTAGTGCTTTGCTAGCAAGTTTTATTTCTGGATTCGTCTTGCATATTTTTGAACGTCGATATTGATCATGTAAAATAATTTTTTGTTTATTACGATTTCAAATAAAATTGTTCAAACTAATATATTTGTGTATATATATGATATCTTTATCTATAAAAATTATTTGAATATTTCGTATTCTCAAAATTCTCATAATTCTAGGTTACACGTAATAAAGTTACAATTTTCTCTACGCATTAATTAAGCCGCACCTTAGTATGTAGTTTGATCTGATTTGCTTTGGAAATTTGTAAATAGATTAAGTTTTTAATACATACTAATATTGATATGTTATTTGATATATAATAATTATGCCACAATATTAACAGATTACATGAATAATCGTTTTGCAATATCAATATCCACTTTAGATTACTGTTTCGTATATTAGTATCTATATACAATGTAATTCCCATTAGGATATTACGGGTGCATAATACATAATCATCAGTTGTGTAACGAAGTCGCGTTTTCAATTAATATTCCATTAATTAAAAAGCCAAATACTCGGCAAGCTAAAGGTGATCTTATTGATGACAAAGTGTATATTTACATTCATTAAAACTGCTTGTTACGGACACTTCTCTAATGACACGTAACTCGATGGAAGGAATAACGACACAAAGATGAAGCCGACGCTGTTAGGAGGAAGTGTACTGGGGAAGTTTAACAGGAATATTAACTACCTTAATCCTCTAGCGCAGTGCCAAGTGGGGGAGGGGGTGCAGGAGCATTTCTCTCCAGACTGCAATATCTTGTGCTTAGCGCTCCGGAATATCGCCGCAGCGCTAAGTTGAAAATTGAGATTCACAGCGTTGCGATAGTATAGCCTGAAGGGACGAGGGGCGAATAAGAGTCTCTTTTTCCCCGCTTAATGCTCGAATTCTCTCTGTTGCGGCTTCTCGTACGCTATATACTTCGTGTATCGTTTTTCTCGCGCTTTATCGTGGTTTCATTCTTTGCTTACCTTGCACACAGCGATTCCTCTGCATATTTATCTATACTCTCCGGCGAGTGTCATCTGCTCTTATACTCGCCATGTTCTTTATATATTTCAATTTTCGCCGAGGCTTTAGTAGACAAAGATTTAACACGATGCCGATCTAGGATTACGCAACGCGTGTCTTTCTCTCCCTCCTTCTTGGGTGCAACAAATGAAATTCTCCCGCGAAACACGAAGGCATTACCTCACGTTGCTGCTATACATAGTATAAAACTTGTCTTTATCCAAGTGGGGATCGAGAAAGCCGTACTTTATTGGCTTGCGCCATCGTACGTTAAACTTTTTTAATTCTGAAATCGATCTTCTATACATGCATCTTAAAAGCTTACGTAAACAGTCTTTGTTCTACTTTGAAGGGATTAAATTATCGCAATTATCTCATTGTTGAAAATAAATTAGACACAATTCGTGAGAATCTTATTGTAATCGGGGGACAAACTCGCACTGTCGAATAATTTACTATAGTTTTTACCAAAAATTGCTATATGTCTGCTAATTATTACGATAGTTATAGCAATTTTTACTAGAAACTGTAGTAAGTTTTTTGACAGTGCGAGTCTGTCCCCGGTTACAATAAACTATAGTAATTTTTATTCAAATGTTTCTCTCCATGCACTATTCCTTTTACCTTTATTACCTATTTTTTCATTCGCGTTCTTATATCTATCAAAGCTTATCCCTTGCCGCCGGCATTTTTTCTCATCTCTTACTCGCCTGTATGGAGGCAGATTAGATGAGAGTGGCTTCATGAACACCTCACCTTGTGCCGACGTTCATTTCTCTCCCCCTAGGCTCTCACTCTCTTCATCTGAAACATCGTGCTCACGTGCACCTACTTTGGCTGGTGAGCGAGTCGAGGGCGCTATGCTACTAATACAAACTACGCCTTTACAGCGCGTGTACGAGGAGCGACGGTGGTACCATTAATCGACTGAGTTTCTGCGCGTCTATTTTACAAGCTACATGCGCCCAGACGCGTCTCGAGGTTGGTTACTAGCTTTGCATATTAATAAAGTATATTTCTGAAGTGGTTATTGTATTTGAGAAGTTTTAAATTACAACAAAGTTTTACAGCTTTACAACAATAAAAAGCAAAAACAATGTTTTTGAATAAACTTTAGTCGTTAGCAATAGAAAAGCCGATTTCGGCCGTGTTTTTCCTAGCGCAGTATAGTACCGCCGCGCCGAGCAGCTCCCCAAAAGGTCCTTTACATTTAGGCAAATTGAATTTCTCTGTTCTCGGATTTTAGCATCGCGTACTCGGGTACTCACGCGCGCGCACAGCCAGCGAGCGAAACGGCTGATAAAGAAAATACAAGGAATAAGAGCGCGCGAGAGAGGAACGATATAAACGTCGCGCACACACGAGTTTACACACGCAAGCATTGTCCGAGTGTAAACTACCATACGCGTGCGCGCGCATGGTGGGCGAATGCGGCATGAAATTGTATTGGCACTTTCTCTCTTTCACCGCGGCCCCACGCGTATACACACACGCTCGCGGTTGAGCGGGTGGCTAGGACGGCCGGGTGTACATAAAGCAATCTCGCGCTATGCGGCAACGCGGTGGCAGTAGTGCAGCCCCGTGGGAATGCGTAATGGCCTTATACGCGCGCGTGTATGTGTCGAGTGGGAAGAGGGAAAGAGGACACAGGGTGAAAGAGCTCGCTTTGGTTCACCTACGTCGCTGCGCTGCCACCCCCAAACAAACACACACAGGTGCACATGAGCGGTGCTCTCGGTGTAGTGCACACAGGAAAGCATACAGATAGATAGATAGAGGAAGCTAGTTCGATGTTTGCGCGTGTTATGAGCGTAAGGTGTAATTATGGAGTCTATGTGCCAAAGGGTCATATTTGTAAGCTGGGAGAGGGTAGATTGTGGATAGTAGAAGCAAGAGTATAAGAACATTGTTTATGAAAATTCTATGTAAAACGTAATAACGGAGACTGTCTCGTGTATGTAAAGTCAGTTGCAATCTTCACATTTTGTTACATACTTGATGGCCATCACCTCGCGAACTATGTTTATACATCTTTTATAATTAAAACGAACTGGAAGGTGCGCATGATAACGACTAGATACCCATTTCGCGCCGTCTTGTTTAAGGATATATCTGAGCTTTAGACCGTTTCTCAACTGCAGCTACAGTAGCAGCAGTAGCGCATGCAAGGAAGCTCAAACCCACGCGCGCGTAAAGCGCGAACTTAATCGAGCGCGCGTACAAAGACGCGTAATAGTTTTCAGGCGCATGATGCGGGTTTATGGCGCAGGTAGCGCCATTGTGTTGCGCCTTGCGAGATTTCAACGCGGATCTCATTCGATGGAAGAGAAGGCATGCCTTGAAACGTGCGCATGGCAAGTGGATGAC
>JAWWEQ010027826.1:0-24413 GCA_035583055.1 Torymus tubicola
TAAAAAAAAAAATTATTTAATTTGATGCAAAATTGACGTGTCACAAGAATTTTGTCCATTATTTCCCACTGTGCGCCATGCTTTTTAAGCGGCAGGTCCACCACATCGATAAATTATCGTGAGTCGTTAAATCAGTGAATCTTTAATATACCTGTTCATTTTCGAGCGCGCTGTTCAAATATAGTATATTTCGATACAAGTGCGAGAGTGTTGATTCTAGCACGAGTGTGAGCTTTGTCTTATGCACGTATATTGAGTGATATTTTTCGATACAGGGGTCAAAAAAGCTTTTTAAAAATTTACAGAATGTGTAAAATGGGATTTTACGCACACTGTATCGAAAAAGGTTTTTTGTAATGAAACTAAATAATTATTTCGCGTTACTTTTTACTTAATTAATGAATCTTAATAAAGACGGAAAAAAATGTTGTCTTTGGTTGGTGGGGGCTTTCTCGTGGTGGGAGCCTATAGGCAGCGCCTAGTCTGCCTATGCGTTAGTTCGTCACTGCAATTCGGGATCCTGTTTTGAATCAGGAATTTTAGCTGAAATAAATTTGCCAATTACTGCAGGCGTTGAATTTATGATCATGACACAATGTAATTAATATATGAGTATGAGGGGACCCTCTTTTCTGAAATTCGACTACGTGTACGAGAGCTGCTACATTTCCGAAAAAGTTTTCTTTTATTATTATTTTATCTGAAGTTGAACAAATCTGAAGTTTTTTGACCTGGCAATAAGTTATTTTGTATGTCACGCCAATTAGGATTACACGTCTTTGTGATAAAAAGATAGGGTTTGCCTTTATTACGAACTATAGCCATACAATCTTGATAATTTTGCATCATATACTTAGATGAGCCTGTGAATGTCGATGGCAGTATGACCATTCTCCAAATCATAGATTGCACAGCATGTGCAACGTTATTCATATGATCAACACTCCCTCATACGATTCTGCTCGTAGCTGTTTCCCATTATCACGACAAAATTTAATTCTATCTTTCTCAATTTTTACATAACTATCAATAACATATTGCTGAAATAATCGACGTCCTGATAAAAATGCATTTAATTCCTGTTGATACTCGTTTATTACTCTCTTCGTAAATTTCTACACCATCTTCATTATTTGTTTCACGATTTCTTCTTCCTATTATCCTTTGAATTATATCTCTAAGCCATCCTTGAGTGCCATAAGGATAAAATAGTGGATAGACCATAGGTTCTACATTAAGATCTATCGAATTTACAGTTTTTCACAGTCAGATGTTGTAACAAAAACAGCAGCTACTTCATTCGTTCTTTGGAAATTATACCTATTCTTATCATATCCAGATTTCAATGTAAATAATGATTGCATCTTAGGTTCCGTAGTATTTTCAGATATATCCCGCTGATGACTAATTTCTTGTTTCATCAGATTATACGATCTAGCAAAAATGTTATGTTCACGCATTATACTCTCTAAACATTCTTCGTTGCATTCTCTTGAGCTCGTTTTTTATTTCGTTCTTGATTTCGTTCTGCGAACCTTACTCGATAACGTCTCATTCTCTGAATACCTGGAATACGTTGTCTTTCTTTAAAAGCTACATCCTCTTCTGGAGTACATATACGTTTGCTAGGAGCCATATTATCAAATTATATCTGTTGATGTGCTTACGATTTTTGTTCAATAACACAAAAAAACAATAATTGTCTAAACATTAATCATTAATAATACGTTTTCTTTTTAATAATGTTTTTTTATAATGATAATTTTTAATATCTGCATATGAGTAATCAAAGTGAGAGCCAGAAAAATTTTTCCGTATTTCTAGTTCATTAATGTTCACAATTGTAATTGTTGGAGTGGGCTAATTAAATGAGAAGGCGAGCACTTAGATAAATAAAACTCTTTATTGTTCTTCTAATGTATATCTTCTAATCTTTAATGTCGGTGATGATGCGGCGTAGCTGAGACGAACAAGCGTAGATGCTGTGATGCTTCTATGGTGGTGGTCGTTGCAGAACGAGTGTGTGCGAGCGCCGAGAATTTCGGCGGGAGCGCACAGGGCGTCGGCGGTGTGCGAGCACGCAGTGGTGAGGGGCAAGAGCGACAGTCAGTCCGCTGCGCTACTCTGCTGCTGCGTGGTGGTATCTCTCTTCTCTCTATATATAAGACTCTATACTCTAAGTCGAGTGCGTGGAATCGAAGTCCACACATTCTCAACAGTAATAAATATTGACGACTGAATCTATATATCATAAACTACGAATATTGAGTAATTATACATAAATAATAATATTGTTTTATCACTGATGGAAAATTTCCGTAATCAACGTAAAAATTCGCAAACTGTTATAATCCTTATCAGCAAAAATTATTGTAATCACAGTTCATTTTCAATATCACATTTATTGTAGTCAAGTACCCATAAGTTAACTTGATTGACATAATACCACTTTTCGTACTATAAGAATTTTTTCAGACATTTACAAAAAGTCAAAGCTTGTATAAAAAAATTACATAGTTACCAACAAATTCCTATTTTTCATTATTCTTTCTCATTTTTGAACTTTCTATAATAGAAAGAGGAAGACTCGATAGAAAACAGCAGTCGGCTTTACACCACACTCGCGACAGGTGCTCTGTCCACTGAGCTACCGATGCCGATGCCTCTTGACCGAGTGATAGATTCACGGATTAGTATTTGATATATAGAAGCAACCCAACTCATTTATACATTTTATCTGATCTTTTAACATATGTATATTTATATAAAAATGACCATGTCAACACCTTCAACTGCAATCCGTCGGGCCCGCCAAGTATGTACGGGAGATTGGAGGAACATCCCTGCTAGATCAGCTCTAGACTTATCTTATCCTCCCAAGATGTGTAATATTATAGAAAGTTTAATATTGAGAAAGAATAATGAAAACGTACAATTCTGTAAGTTTACACATGTTGTTGTACATTGCTTTATATTTTCGTACGTTTTGGTACGTGTCGGGTGGTTTCGGTATGTTTCCTAACATTTCCGTACGTATCGGTACGTTCGGTACGTTTCGATACGTTTCGGTACGGTTTGGTACGTTTCAGTATGTTTCTGTATAAAAGTATTTGTATATTGATATATTATATAATGGGCCACTAGTCAGGCAGACCTGGCTAGCAGGGTTGTGCTGAAAAGACTCCGACAAATATAAGTGTTGTAAATATTTAACTATTAATCGTGCAAAATATATGTTTCGACAAGGGTTCTTCAATGAGGTGGTTATGTCTAGGGTCGCTAAAGAACAACTCTATGATGAACACTAGACACTAACATTTATTATAATATGAAAAATAAGAAAATATATATGAGAAATTAATGTACAAGAAAAATACATTGAGCGCCAACTGGGTCGCTCCCAGAAATCTAACTAATATTCTACTATGTTCAAGACTATCCGATACTACTAATTTCCATACAATATTGTACAACACCTTGACGCGGTAGAGCGGGACAAGGGACGCAAATTCAGCCGCGAAGTCGCGAGTGCTTCTACAATCCAACTATGTTTCGGTAACGGTTTCGACACGGGTGAGCGTTTCGGTCATCTACAAAGTACGACAATTTATAGGGAAAGAAAGATGTTTCGATAATTACTAACAACAAGAATACGTTTCGACAATATGTCTAATCTTTATGTGACGACTAGAGTTAGGCACGCATGCGCGAGAGAGAAACTCCGACGCAAGTACAAGGTGGCCGAAGCCTACAAACTTACCAGCTTTGAGTTGGTCAGTGGGCGCACGCTGATGCTGCGACGCCGAAGCCATCCACAGCTTGAGGTGATGCCATTCGCATGGTGAGCTGGTGTCATTCTGGTAGCTCACTAGCTGGTTCCACGCTGATGGTCAGCATGTTCCATCCAGGTGGCGAGCTGGTGCTGGCCGAGGCTGGGCAGAGGACGGCCGACGACGAAAAAAACGGCAGTCCATGATGGACTGCGTCGGCCCACCAAGGAGTGCGTTGCCCCAGCCGAGTCTGACTAGACTCGGCTGTGGCCTACGAAGAAGTGTGTTGGCTCAGCCGAGTCCGACTTGACTGGGCTGCATAGGACGGCTGTGCGCACACTATTTATTTACTTGTGTGCCTATGAAAAGCGGCTTTAAGTAGCCGATAACGAGCTTGTCAACAATTGCTCGTGTATAACTTGTAAGGCTCACTTGTGAGCGTTACAATTAATATTACTGAAACTAGGAGATTTTGTACATATAAGTATCTTTCCGTACATTTTCATACGCTCATGTATGTTGCTGTACATTACTTTACGTTTTTGCGGGTCCACGTACGATTCGGTACGATTCGGTATGGTTTGATACGTTTCCGTACGAAATGTCCGAATCTTAATCAAAAGTATTGAAACGTACTGAATCGTACGCAAACGTACCGAAACGTACTAACACGGAAGGAAACGTGTCGAAACATACGATAATTTACTTTGGAGTATCGTTTATTTTTTCCATTCAGGTGTGCAACATTTTTTTTGGCATATACGTACTTTTTGAGCGGGTCATGGTAGATTGAAGATGGGAGAGGGTATGGGTAATAAGAACAAGGATCTTTACGTGTGATAGTGCGTGAGCGGTTCTAACATTTGCCTAAGTTTTATACTGTGACAGGGCAAATTTTATGTCCCCGCGCCGCGCCACTAGACTCGCCCTTAGGGCTATTTCACAACGATCCGTTAGATTCTCATTGCAACTAATTATAATTTTTACGCGGCCTATTTATTTGGGAAGGGTGCCTGGTCGCGTTTATAACTCTCTTGCGCGGCTACTCACTGGCATGGCTCTTATCTCCGGCGCGAATTCGTTCTCCGATGGACGACCTGCTGACGGTCGCAACCCTCGACGGCAAAAACTCTCCTGTGAAACTAACCGAGAAACTGCGCGGCGCTAAGGGGTAGAGGCACGTGGCTTTCTTGCTCCACTATCGGACAACACATACACTTAAAAAACCAATAAAAAAACTATATCTCACATGTAAATTTAACAACAAAAAAATGCTCACTGCTTTATTAATTTAACTACATTAATTTCATCGCTCGATTTCCGGCACTAACACTTTCGTTGGCTAACACGCACGCTCGCACTCGACAATGACCGCAGTCACGGCTCACGGCACGGAGAGAGAGAACGCGCACCGCTAGCTGTAAAGAAAAAGGCTCGTCGGGGAGCGAACTATGGCTCGTCGACACTAAGAGATTTAACTCACCCAACTCTAATTGTCACGTCGCACTTCCTCGGACTCTCTTACTTCTATTCTTCCTCCTGAACTTCTTCACAACCAAAACGCCTCAACTACTTTACTCTCACTCAACTCATAAATCTCTGTACTCCTATTCTCTAAACTCACACACAAGGAAAAAAATACTCGATGTCTACTCGACTGGCCGGGCGAACACGGAATGGCCGAGCAGTCGCGTGTGCTCGATCACTTCCTTCTTCTCCCTCGATTACGTCACTCTCTGTCTCTCTCCGACTAATTAGTCCTGCTAGCACTCTAATTCCCTTTGCTTTCGTGCAGGACTAATTGTCGCTTTCATCACCCTCTTCCTGCTCAAAGCATCTATCAAGCGCGAGGAAGAAGGTTGATCGGCGTTCTCATTCGTCGGTTGGCACGACAGTAACGCTACGTGCGTGATTGCGCCTAAACCGATCTGCCACCTGTTACCCGCGCGACATTTGAAGTCACGAATCGGCTAACATTGGCACAGTGGAAGCGCACCTTAACTCCTGCGCCTCCACTCACATGGCACGCTGTTTCACAGCTTATCTAATCCATCTGAAATTTATCTTTGCCTGCAACGCATGGCAGGCACGGCACTATACTGTATTCAGTATATGGCTCTGTCGTTCTCTCTCTCGCTCTCCCACTCACTCACTCACTCACATAGCGCGCAGGCTGCCGTATTCATTCTCTCTACTCTCCCACTTTGGCGCTCTTGCTTTCTGCCGCTGGCTCTCTCTCGATGCTTCTCCCACTCTGGCACTCTCTCTCTCCTATATGCGTAGCGCGCAGGCGACTATAGTACGGCTCGGTTCTTTCTCTCCCTACTCCGGCGCTCTCTCCTTCTCTCTCTACTTCATGTCTCGGCGCGTAGTGTATTCCGTGTACGTGTGTGTTCGTTTGTGCGTAGTGTCAGTGTATCTGTTTGTGTCGCGTGTGATTGTGTGTGTCTATATACATGTGGCCGAAGTCTACGTCGGCTCTGGCTCGTTGTATCTCGCTCCTTGGCTCGATGTGGTCGTGACTTATTTGTTTTGGCTCCGCGCAGGTGTGTGTGTGTGCGTGGCCTTGGCAGGTCGGCTGCTCCTCGTACCTCAACAATACATCGGAAAAAAATAGTGATTAGCTCCAGTGCATTAGTTTTGCACGGAGCTGAGGACGAGGAGGCAGTGACTTAGTAGCGGCTCTTTCCTTAATGCATTCTATGCATTACAATACTAAACGTAATACCACGGAGTCTGAACTTACCTCAGGATATTGTCCCTCGATATTTTCGATAGGTATTCATTAGAATTTTAAACAATTGAATAAAATATAAAAAGTTTTGACTCAATTACAGTTTTTGGCGATATGCAGCATCTCGAGTTAAACTACGTTTTCAGTGGATTATCTTTGTAATGTGGCTAAAATGCCATGTTACAACAGAAATTAAAAATATCATAAAATTCTATAAAAAAAATACAAAGAAATATATGAGTAAAATATTTTAGATATTCATATTCTTTCTAAGCTAAAAGGTCATATACATATAAAAGTTTATACTTAGGCAAGCTCGTATACATCCAAAGCTTGGTGTTTTGAATTGTTTCCGATCTAAAACGTAATTTATTTACAGGTATTAGTATTTTATACAGAAAACCAGTAAAACAACCACCAAATTTATTTTCCTTCCTAAGTCCACTAAGTTTGGATGTATGGATTTATATGGCAACTGCTTATTTAGGAGTATCAGTATTACTTTTTATCTTGGCAAGGTGAGTAAATAAATAATTATTAATTTCGCATTATTAACAATTTATTTTATCAAAGTATTTACATTTGATTGATATAATGGATATAATGAGATTCGAGGATAAAATATGAACGAAATACGAATCTTGGTATTTCGGATTTTTATCGAACTGGCTTGGTTGTTATCCCCGCCGTAAGAAATGAGATGTTATGATTTTTAATAAGTTTTTTTTATGTTAAAATAGAATTTTTCCCATGTATTTTTCTCTGTATTAGGGTCTTTATATTTTTCTAATCACTCAGTTGATTGTATATACTATGAGATATACATGATTACACAGGGTGACCCAATTTAAACGGGTACCGCTAATAACTCTTCAGGGACGGCCCCAATCGAGAAAATGGTATAGACCAAAGTTGTAGGATATTGAGGGGGAAGTCGTATGGTGACCTTGGATTTGACCTTGAACTCTTTTTTCAAGGTTATTTGAAGGTCGACATTGAGTTTTTCAATAGAAATCCTATTTTTTATTGCGAGAATGCGAAGAGCGGTAAATTCTACGTTCAGAGTGATATGGTTGCGAAACCGAAGGTCATCTCAAGGTCATGGAGCCAGTTTGAAACTCCATCAGCGCAACTCCTCTGGCAATTTCAGAATCAACAAGATGATAGAAACATAAGTTGTAGGATGTCGAGGAGGTGCCGCATGGTGATTTCAACTCAATTCTTCGCTCAAAGCTTTCAACAGTCGACAGAAGCACATGCCTTTGTATGCCTCTGCAAGCATTAATGATTCGTTGCATCCTATTTTCTTTAGTGGTAGGAGCCCCCGCATACACGTGGTTTTTCAAAAAGCCCCATAAATAAAAATCAGGGCTTATGAGATCTGGGGATCGGGGGGGGGGGCAATTAACATGATCTTCACCACGTCCAATACCTATCCATCGATAACGGTATGTTTGATTTAAAAACTCTTGGACATCTAAACTTCTATGAGCAGGTGCACCATCATGTTGAAGCCACATACGTACTCTTGTTTGTAAATCAACGTCTTCTAAGAGATTTGGTAATTCATTTGTCAGAAAATGGAGGTATCTACCTCTATTAACATTACCGTCAAAAAATAAGGACCAATTAGATAGCCATTAACAATACCACACCATACTATAAGACTCCATTGATGTTGGTGATCGACTGCATGGGTCCAATAAGGATTTTCAATCGACCAATAGTGGGAATTGTATCGGTTCAGTTGACCTGTATTATGGAAAGTGGCTTCATCGAAAAACATGAAGTATCTGAAAAAATGTGGATCGTTTTGCAATCTTTCCTGTGCCCATTGGCAAAATCGTAATCTTCTCTCAAAATCACGTTCTATTAGCTCTTGGGTTAATGTAATATGATATGGATGGAATCGATTGAGTCTTGTTATTCTTCTCACGGTTTCTCTCGGAATGCCAGATCGTACTACTATTTGCCGAATTGAAATATGAGGATCTAAATGTATCATAGCAAGTACTACCAGGACTCGTGGATCATTTCGCTCGATCGTTATTACTTTACGACGTTGTCGTGGTCTTCGAGGTCCTCGCCTCTCTCACTGTTCAATTCTCTGGACCGTACTTCGAGATGGGTGACGATTCCTGTTTGGGAAACGCCTACGATATAATTGTGCTGTTGCATTATAATTTCTTCCGCACTCTCTTAAAATCAATAAAATATCAACAATTTCGCATATTTTTATTTATCAAATTACTATTCGAAGTCGATAGATATGTAGATAAATTTAAAAATTTTTCTACATTGCCAGAAATTATACTGTTTTCTGCAAAAAGTATAAATAAAGAAATACTTAAACAATTATTTAATTGCAAATAGTAATTATGAAATTTTTATTGCAAAATAAATTATTTATTATCTATGTATTATTACACGGTATGTATTACAAAATTTATAATTCTGCATATATAATGCATAATATACATGTATGTGTATGTGTGTGTATAGCTTATCTCGTCTATTCAGCACTCTCTACAAATGGTAATAATTTTTTTCCGGACTGCAAATAATAAAAAGTTGTGAAATCTCACTAAATAAAATTTTTAAAAAGTATTAAAAATAATAATATTGTTAATCTAAAACTTTCTACGAAAGTATAAAATAAGGCAAGTATAGACGTTTTTTCTGTATAATCTATGTATACATAAGCTATAATTATATATATTCAAATTGATCAGTGCAAATCAAACAAATCAAAGTTGTGAAATCAATTATCGATCGTCAAGTAATGTAAACTACTCCTCAAAACAACTGTATGACTGTTCTGCAAAATGTATTCGAATTTGTTTATTCTTTTATATAAAACAAACACAAGAAAGTACTGAAATCAGTTTATTATAGTCAAGTACCCATATCAATTGACTTGACTGATGTAATACAATTATGTACCTTGCGTGTAAAATTACATTTCACGCCCACATTATAACTTCTAAAATTTTCAGTCAGCAAGTATACAGTGACGCCTAAGAGGTGTAACAGCTCACCTACTAGGGAGTAATCGATGAAATAAAAGGACTAGACAAAAATTGTGTAATGTATAAAAGAAATTTACTTAAAAAGTTATTTCTTTTAAAAACGTGTTGATTGTATTAATAAAAAATATTTAAGCTCTCATTGAAGATTTTGATACAAAGTTTCACGTAGATTAAACAGAAAAAACGTCTATACTTGCCTTAATTTATACTTTCGGAGAAAGTTTTATATTAACAATATTATATATTATATTTAATACTTTCAAAAAATTTTTATCGAAAGTTTAAATAATATTTTTAACAATATACTATTTTTTGTATATTCATGAAAAAAATTATTTCAATTTGGAGAGGTGTTATTGAATACATGAGGTTACAAGAGAGGAGAGGACGAGAAAGCGAGTCGTCGAGATATAGAGAAAAAGACGGGGAGGCAGTGAGAATAGATTATACAGAAGAAACGTCTATACTTGCCTTATTTTATTCTTTCGTAAAAAGTTTTATATTAACATTATTATTTTTAATTTTCATTTAAGAAATTTTAGTGAACTTTTTATACTTTGGAAAAAATATTTTAAGAGCGTTTTCACAACTTTTTAAGGGTAAACGTAACTAAAGGTATTTCGAAAATTTGTAATAATTTTATAAACAAAACACTATTTTTTATTCATCGAAAACAATATTTCAATTGGTAGAGAGATACTATTAAATAGATGAGGTTATGCCAGAGAAGAGATTTTGTACAGAATAATAATGATTAATTTCGAATACGGTGTATTACATTATTAACACTATTATACCGAAAATATTTCATTTTATTTGTAGAATGCGTTTGTTAATGATGAGTTTAAAGAAATAGGAACAAGTTTGAACGTTTGGGTATTAGTTGTACAATTAAAATTACACCAGGACTCCGTCATCAGCTACCTCGAACACCTAGACAACGTATTTGATGTGTTTCAACACCTAGAGGCGAAAAACCACGGAGCGCACCACCTAGACTCCGTCATCGGCTACCGCCAACACCTAGACTGCGTATTTAATGTGTTTCAACACCTAGAGGCGAAAAACCACGGAGCGCACCATCTAGACTCCGTCATCGGCTACCTTTAACACCTAGACAACGAACTTGATGTATTTCAAGATCTAGAGACAAAAACTGCGGAATGCACCACCTAGAGTTAGTCATCGATTATTGTTTTCTTTGATATATATACTTATACTTATTCACCACTGGATTATAAACGCGAAACTCATGACTAGCGACAAATTTATTTTCATCAGGTTTTCATATCATAGGTTAAGAACGAAAAAAATAATAACATAACACACACTGACACGGGTGCCACGCATGTATATATGTATGTATGTATATTGTAACGGGGTAGGGTTCTATTCAGATAATATACTCTTCCTACGTGGCAGCTAAGGGTTCTACGTCAAAGAAACCCTGCTGTCCGGCAGTCGGCAGTAGCACAAGGGCCGAACACTAGCCTTAAGGTTTCATTGTAGAAAGCCTAAGCCTCTTTCTGCTGTAGCGCCCCTTACTTGGCAGCACTGCTGCCAACTCCGTTCGAATAGTGCTCGGCTACTAGCTACACCTAGCCTTACCTGCTAGCAGCCGGTTCTTCCGTACAACGCCGCGGCTTTCAAACTGCGGCTCTATCTGTCTCTCTCTGTCTTACCGCCCCGTTACCGTTGCTCCTCCAGGAGTTGATGCCCTCGGCTAGCTGCAGCTGAAAAGGGTAGAGCGCGGTATTCGGGAAAGCATGCACGGGTCGGGCACTAAATGGCAACGCGTGACTCGAGATATAAAATGGGATAAAAGTTTATTCACGGAATAATATGACAGTAAAACGCGTAGACCGAGACTTTAGGAAAAGCCGGCTTTATCGCTTCGCGGGACAACGCAGTATTATGCGGCTCGCACTGCCGCAGTTACCTCCCCGTGAGGTAGACGCGCGCAACAATAATTACAGGCTGAATAGTTCGAGACTTACTCGGGGCTGTTCAGCCATCTCGCTCGCAGATTATTACAGTCGCCGGCGGGGATGGAGTGTCCTCACTTTCCCCGCTGATCCGGTCGTCGTCGGCTCTTCTTCTTTCCCTCACTTCGCGGCCCTCTCGACGAGTCAGCACGACGGGTTGTCAGGAGTGGAGGCGCGGCACGACACTTCTTACTCACACCCAAAAAACTCTCTTCGACCGGCACCTGTTACTTTGCGCACGGCCTCACCAACATGGCCGCTCTCTCGCGCGCGGTGCTCCGTCATGCACCGTTGTTCCATTACGCGTCGCCCGATGGCTCTTCTAGTGTCTTTCACCTCGGTCGCGCGCGTAATTCGAATCCCCTCATAGCTCGGAGCCCGCCTCTCGCGCCCGTTACAATATATAACACACACAGACACGGGTGCCACCAATATAAAATAACTCTCGTATATTACGTACATACGATATGTGTGTACGCCGGAAATGTCGTCAAAGATGCAAATCGGCAACCGGGTGTAACAGGACGAAAAGTCGAAAAGGAAAACGAACATAAAATAATTCAGTTGTCTGTATCTTTTGAACGAGATAATATTTTTACTTAAAATTTTTTGTGGACATCTAGTAAAACGAGGACTTCATGTTTATCTACTTTTGGATTAATATAAATGCAATTTAGAAACGCAGTGAATAGTGTAAATCTTGGGTGCCCATTTCAAGGTATATCATCGCGCGGTCACTCCTTAAGGCTCTTTCTATACTTACCTTCGGAGCGCTACCGCGCTCCTTGATGTATACAAATATACATATATCTATACATATATTCAAAGCAATAATAATTTATAAATAAATTAAATGGGAAAACAACAGCGTCATTTAAGAAGCATAATGCAATTTATTGCTATGATTCAGATAATTAATACGTATAAAATAAATATAACAATTTTATTTAAAATTGTCAAAACTTGGCAATTGTAAATAAGGTGCTCAAATAATATTAACTACTTAAAAATATAATAATCCAAGCGAGTGAGCATAGCTTGCTAGTTTCAATTTATAAGTAGCTACTTTTAACAATTTTAAATAAAATTTTTATATTTATTTTAAAAAGATGATAAGCCAAGCGAGCGAGGATAGCTCACAAGTTTCACTTTATAAGTGTAAATTAAAAAGAATTTAAGAAAATGTAATAAAATATAATGAAACGTAAAATATTGCAATAAATTGTAAGAAAATAGTAATTTTTTCCAATCCTAGTGTTTTAAAATAAAAATGTATACATGTAAAAATACTTAAGGGGAAAAAACACTTCTAAAACGTAAAAAGGAGAAAATTATTTTCAATTGCCTAGTTTTCACAATTTTAAATAAAATTTTTAAATTTACACGAATAAATTCGGTTGATTTGCAATTTATTACACTTAAATAACTTAACTTTACCTACATACTAAGATTAAAATTTCTGTAAGCCTTTTTGGATGTACCGTACTTCAATAAAAAATCGAACACTGATAAAACAAATCTTTTAGTTTTTTGTCCACGCGATTCTTGGACAGTGCCTGGATAAAACGGGCTGACAACTTTTTCACATACTTCTGAAACCATTATTTTTGGTACAAATGAAGCAAATATAATTTAAATGATCACAACATTTTAAGTGTAAAACATTTCAAATCAATCGAAGTGATTCATGTAAATTTAGAAATGATTCTTCTTTTCAGGTAAAAATGTTATGTCTCCTTAAGTATTTATTGTGAAAGTACCATAGATGCAGAAGCTTCTACTAGTAGAGAAAACATGATGTGAATCTATCCAACCAAGTCCTCGTCGTGGGTCCTGGACATCAAGTTTTAGAATGATGATGAAACGCAGGAAATGGTACGCTAAATGATAAAAATCTTTTCTTCGACTTAAACTGACTACTTTGTTTAAAATGCAAAATTTAACGTGCTGTCAGAATCCGGAGTCGAAAATGTAGGTACTGTTTGAAAAAAATGAATTTGACCGCGAAATGACCTTAAAGGACAGGATCAAAGTTGAGATCACCATTCGGCACCTCCTCGACATCCTGCAGTTAATGTTTCTACGATTTTGTTGATTCTGGCATTGGCAGAAGAATTACGTAGGTGGGATTTCATACTAGCTCCATGACCTTGAGATGACCTTCGGTTTCGCAACCAAACATACCACTCTGAACGTAGAATTTACCGCTCTTTTCATTTCTGTAATAAAAAAATAGGGTTCCTATTTAAAAAATCAAAGTTGATATTCAAATGGCATTGAAAAAAGAGTTCAAGGTCAAATCCAAGGTCACCATCCAACTTCCCCCTTGATATCCTACAACTTTGGTCTATACCATTTTCTCGATTGGGGCCGTACCTGAAGAGTTATTAGCGGTACCCGTTTAAATTGGGTCACCCTGTATATAATAGGCGATAGTCCGGCAAGGTTAAGCGAAGACTACCTTGTGGCTGTATGAGTAAGTGTGTACGTGAGTATATACGAGTACTGGGTCAACGCGAGTCGCGTGAGATGCGCAAAATATGAAACGAGAGAGTAGCCAGTGCCCCGCACCCGCGTCAACAGCTGAGGATCACTAGTTCCTAAGGCGTGAAGCCGACTAACTTGGACGACCTTGAGCCGCACATGAGGCACATCTCAGTAAATAGTCCTGGCCCAGCCATATCAAAAGCCTACTGCTGTTGTCTAGGTGCTAATCCGAGATGTTGTCGATTGTAGGGGTCGGAGATACCGAACTGCGATCCTACAACAGCATTACGACCACCGACGGAACGAACGACAGGGGGAAGGGCGCTCACTCCTTGCCTAACCGTGACACTAGATACACGCGCGTGTGACTATTTAATGTGATTGAATGGAGCGTATATATGTGAATCCAAGCGATCTCCACGTAACTGCAAATATAAAATTTTCGGTCAACTCTCCAGGACATCTATCATTCCCTTATCTAGAACCTAAATTCGCCCTAATTCGAGGATTAATGTAAAAGATCCAATATTCTAACCCAAAACTAATCCAGGGTGCGCTGAAGTTTGAATGAAATATTTATAAATCGGGAAATAATAATTAACTAATAATATTAGGAGACAAAAACAAATTAAACAAATAAAATAGAACTTATCAATTTGAAGGGAGGGTAGAAAGGAAAATTTATTATTGACGCCCTAAAAGTGATTATAAGGCCCCTACAGGTGTGCTGGGAACCAATAAAGTATTTCCGCGTTTGAAATTCATCCGCTCCTATATTCAAATTCTCGTGCGCGCCCGAACGGCCAGGGACGTATCTACAACATATAGGTGCCCGAGCTGCAACGAAGGACGGTACTAGGTGTTTCTGGTTAGTGCGGCATTTCTTCCTTGTTTATTATCTTCTTTCCTTCGGTGTAATCTACTCTTGAATTTTCCTTTTTTAGTATCCTAAGTTCGCAACGGATCGTACACTCCAATCTTCAGTAGTTTTGCCGATTCATGCTACAATGAATCGACCCAGCTACTTACTGCATGGGGGAAATCTGTGTGTGCGTGTCTGTGCAAGGATAAACTATGTATAACTATTATTACGCGGTACACGGTAAAATTGTAAGAATGAGTTAATTGATTAATTGATAATAAACTCTACGAACGACGATTTGTTAATTAGTTGCTATTTTAATTATTTTTTAAATTATTATTTCAATATTAATACCGGCCGCGTAATTATATTGATAATATAATAATAATTGTTTATGAATATGAAACTTATACGAAAATTTATATTGTTTGGGTTTGTCGGCGAGAAGAATCAAAAAAGAAAAATTAAGACTTCGAGAGACTGTGCAATCAACTCTACTCGCAAGTAAAAATTGATTGCAGAAAAAGGTATCAACGTAAAATGCGTTCGAATAAATAAGCAAAGTATAAAGTGTCTTATTCGCAAATGAGACAACTAAGTATAGGCAATGTAACTGTAGGCAATAAATGTAGGCAAAGTATAGGAAAATCGATAGAGGCATGTAATAAAGCATGTGCATAAAGCTCCCGACGAGTGGGTGCCGCAAGTCTCTATATGTATACTCGTAGGAGTATTTTTCATTGAAGGTTGCTTATCGGTGCTTACCATCTGGCGTCTCGCTTGGATACTACAATCCCGAACAATAAGTAATAATATAATAATAATAATATAATTTAATTTTAACTTTAAAACGTACTTAGAGCAAAAAAGAAATGTACCGAATCATATTGTAATTGGAGATTTTAACATAAATATACTAGACTGTAGTGCGATAAGTTTAGACTTCCTAAATAATCTATTAGAAAAAAGTTATCTTCCAGGTTTCACAAGTATCACCAGACTAACAAAAGAGTTTGCGGAATCGGGAACATGTATTGATAATATGTTTGTTAAAACAGATTTTATGATTACAAGAGCAATAACCTTGAAAGTACCAATTACTGATCACTATCTACTATTTTTGGAAATCAAAGATGGAACAGTTAAGTCCGACAGCATAGAGGCAAAAAGGATAGAGTATCACAACTATAAAAAATTATTCAACGCGCACTGCAAATTGACTGGTCCATACATAGAAAAGTTAAAGATCCAAATAAAATAGTAAATGGTCTGATAAAAGATATAATAATGAGATACTTAAAGCTCGATACAAAAATTTTGTCAAAGTGCTAAATAAAGTTATTAAAGATCCGAAATTGCAATTCAACAAAAAAAGGATTGAAGAGAATAGAAATGCTCCTAAAAACTCTGGGCCTGCATTAACAATAAAATTGGTAGAAAAAATAGTTATAAAGATGTCATTATTAGACAAGTGAAATTAGACAATGATATAATAATTGAAAATAAGATTTTATTTATTTATTTATTATTATCCAGAGTACATACAACGAAATATAAACTATCACACTTATATTTGTACCTTACATAAGTAATCCAGCAGAAGAAAACACTTCCTGTGCGCTGGCCTCGTAAACTTATAACTAACTTAATACTAACATAAAACTATAAACAATTATTTTGTTCTGTATTGCAGATCTTGTTGTCATCTATTCATACTTCAATATTATTAACTATTTATCGGTAAATGATTTTAATTTTCTCTAATCCATTTTTTTAACTTTATTTTTCTACTATTGTTGCTTTTTAATATTTTGAGTTCATTTGGTAATTGGTTGAAATAGGTTATGGCCTTTATGTAACTGATTTTATTACTAATTCTTCTCTTTTGTTTTGGTGTGATGATAATTTTTTTCCTGGTATAGCTGGATGATTGATTAAGATTGAGAGGCTGATTTTCTTTTATAAAGGTATTTTTATTTATTATTTTGAGTATTCTGTATTCTAGTGTTTGAAGTGTCCTTGTTTCGCTTATCTATGCTCCTCCCCAAGCAATATTACCGTATGATATGATGCTATGGAAAAAAGCATAGTAAATCATTCGAAGATTCTTCCGTGGTATAATTATTGAAAGTTTGTAAAAAATAAAAATTAGGTATTTTGTTCTATTGTTGTATGAGATATGCTTTTCCCACTTCATGTTGCTGTCTATAATGATCCCTAAGTATTTTTTACTATCTACTCTTGTAAGTTGTTTACCTTGTATGCTAATATTTAAATTATTCGGCGTGCTTTTTTGCGTGTTTTCAAATTCCATGTAAACCGTTTTATCAATATTTATGGATAATTTGTTTAGAGCTAGATAGTTTGATGTTGTATCTAGACAATTATTCATTTTTGAAAGGATATTATTGTGTTTTCTTGTAATGTTTTTAGCATGTCATTAATATAGAGAATAAAAAGTAGTGGACCCAGTATTGTAGCTTGTAGTACACCTGTGTATATTGTGTCAAAGTAACTGTTTACGTTATTTACTTTTACTCTTTGTTTCCTATTTTATAGATAGCTTTTAATCAAATCATGAGCCATTCCCCGTATTCCGTAATTGTATAATTTTTCCAGAAGAATCTTGTGGTCAACGGTGTTAAAAGCTTTAGCAAGATCTAGAAAAGTGACTGCTATTGGTTTACTTTCATCCAGTTGATTGTAGATTGAAGTTGTTAAAAAATTTAGTGCATCTTTGGTACTTTTGTTTTTTCTAAAGCCGGATTGTTTATCTGATATTAGGTTATTTTTTTCTATGAATTTTAATAGTCGTTTGTGTACCAATTTTTCGAAGTTTTTGCTAGGTTGGAGATTAGTGATATTGGTCTAGAATTATTCATTCAGTGTTTTTCTTACCCTTTATGTATTGGGATAACTTCTTGTATTTTTAGTAAATCAGGCCATACTCCTCTTTCAAGGCAGATGTTAAATATGTTTGTAAGGGCTAAACTAGTGTTCCAAGTATTACTAATATAAAAATTAATGATGAACAGCTTAAAAGAGTTACTGAAACAAAGTACTTGAGTATTAATTTTGATAATAATATAAGATGGAGCAAACACATAGAGTATTTAATAAACAAAACCAGATACCTGATATTCATTTTTAGTAAAATAACTAGATTCATAGATTACAATACTTTAAAAATTATATATTATGCTCTATTCAATAGTCTAATGAATTATGGGATAATTGCTTGGGGTGGAGCATATCAAAATCAAATACAGCTATTACAATCTATCCAAACACGAATTTTAAAAATAATAAATAAAAATACCTTTCAAAAAATAGTTCCGTTCAATCTACAGCAAGCATTCACATATGATAGTCTCATATACCATTATAACAAACTCAAGGAACAATTCATTAACTCAACAAACAAAACGAGGAATAAAACTATATTATTGCCTAAATATGGTAAAACTATCAGTACCAAAAACAGCTACATAAATGCGATCAGCACTTTCAATACTTTGCCAATCGACCTGAAGATACTTGATATTAGAAAAGATTCCAACCTAAGGAAAATAAAGGATTGGATAAGGCAAAATGGATGAAGAAAATGAAACCAGTAAGATTGATTGCTTACACCTAAAAACATGGCTAACAGCGGTATGCACGCAAGATAATTTAAATCAATCCAACATTAAGTCAAAAATCTTGGACCTGCTACAAATAGGTAAAATATCTCTAAATAAATATACGAACCTAACATTTGGAAGAAATACAGACCTCGACATAAATGACAATACAGTTCTAGGGCTAAGAATTTACATTTATGCTAATGGAAAATGTAAGTCTAATAATAATCGACAACATCAACGTGTATCCAATTATAATTACAACAAAATCATCTCCTGCTATATGAAGATAAGCAAAAAGATGAATAACATAACAAATGAAATAATTTGTGTATGGTTGAAAGAAACAAGAAAAAGCAATTTAGCGATAAAGAATATGACATTTGTGAAAAAATCAACAATAACATCTGAAAGCAAAATAGAAGCTACTACAGAAAGATACAAGCCTATAGAAACAGTTTTCACCAAGATGGACAAAATAGCTGAAAAAAATTGCATCAAGGCAAAGAATAGGAAGCAACTTCTGCACCAGGCAATAAATACAGCAAATCAATAATCATAGAATGACATATGGTGACATCAACTACCTTGGAGGAAATAAGGCCATCTTCTATTTTGATAGAGGAATAAGAGGAAAACAGACCTTCACTAACTCTATGTATTCCTTAAAACATCAACCTCAACATAAAGACATTGTTGTGATAGATGATATAGTATTCACATCAAACGGTAAATGTGATTCGTCAAATCAGCATAAAAGCATGTTCCCACACTATAGGGTTACTTGTGCAGTTGGACTTACGTGCCCTGCTAGACTCAATAGTGCTGAGAGAGTGATATATGCTATAAATAAGAATGCGATAATGGGTACTTCTACGACTGCTAGATCGATGTTAGTAAGATTTTGTTAAGGCAATACTTGACCATTATGCTCGAACTTAGTTCCTAGTGTGTGCTAATGTCGTGCTTAAACAGATTCTTTTGAGCACAAATACTTTAGATTGTATAATCTAATGATATAGTAATAGCATAAAAATATAGAATCTTAAACAAGTGCAATAAATCCTAACTTACTAATATCGTTATTTAAGCGATAATATGAAGGACAAAATAAAAATAGAATAATTTACATTGTTAATAACAAATTGTTGTATAATTAAAAAATATATTATGTTAAAAACAAATTATATAATAATGTTAAATTGCTTATAAGAGAGTCAGTTGGACTCTTATAATGCAAATGGTATGAATGAGTAAATGTATGGGTTAGGTTCGTATGATCCATGTCTGGAAGTCCGACATGGAATCGTGCTGAAATGAGAGTGAATGATATATTTTGGTTGTGTATGGCTGGATGTTATACTATACCCTGTACAGTATAACATCTAGCATTTAGTAAAGGAAATTTTATTTTCCTCCGCAGGATTGGTGGCATTACAGTAGATTATTGTATTAATAATTACTACATGTGATAGTCAGCCAATGTGCATGAATTTGTATTTTTATATGTAAGTTTATGTATCTGTGGACTTAAATAAATAAAAATAAAATACGACGCTTTTAAATTTCCCAGATTTTGACCGCTCTGCTGAAGGGAAGGTGAAGAAGCCTGGGGCCGACAGAACATCGGATATTCTAATTCTACCGTAACAGTGCAATCTTTCATGTTCTTTTCTCTCTGTAGGTTTATCACATTCCTCTTCACTAGAAATTATTGTGCGGCAGATTTTACAAAATTTCGTGTACTCGCTATAAATTACATGACATGTTATTTCGATGTCATCAATACATGTTAATCTATATACATCTTTCCATAAATTACTAAATTCTACGCTGTTATTTTTTTTCAAATTGACTAACATATGCATGATTTTGTACCACGCTAAACCTTCCAAACTATTCTTATACTTAGTAAAAAATTTACACGTTAGAATATTATAATTTATACAATTTATACAATTTAAAGTAGCAGGAAACTCCTTGTGACGCTCTGTAAAAATATGGATATGTGCATTACAAATTATAAATATATTTTATAATTTAATTTTTTTTGTTGTTTTTTAAAATCATATGGTATAGATGTATTTTCCGGGTTAAAATTTCTTTTGACGCTATTACATTTTATGGTTTTGGTTTCCTGTATGCTAATTACCGAATGGAGTTTCGTACGGCGTATCGAATTATACTTATGAATAATACTTGTATCTTTATCTAAAATTAATTTTTTTATTTCAAAGTCAAACCTTTTACTTTACATACCTCATGTGATTCTCCGTTCGATGTTTTAATAACATAAGAGTAAAATTTAGGCCCGGCGCTAGCAAAATGTGAAATATAACTTCCCTCACCGTATTCTTCGAGCTCATCGGTCATATCTCCGAAGAATGAACCAGAGGGGATTTTATATTCACCAGAAATATTTTCATTTAAGTATATGAGACGTTTCACGTCAACTGCCCCAGCGCGGCGCCCGAGCGTCGAAACATGTTGTATCTAACTGGTGTTTGCCATATCAAAATGCATTTAAAAAAATTATGTGATAAGCGTTTTTGACGTATTTTTTCCTCAGCTTTCTAATGGTGTAGGCTGTTTCCCCAAAATTTTCCATTTTTACCTTCAAAAAGTATAAAACGTGTTATATCTCAAAAAGTATAGCTTTAATTTTTTTTTGACCCTCTAGATCGAAAGCTGAGCATTTTTTACATAGGAATTGATATTTTCCACAATGTGCTCGAGATGTTTTCCATGAGAAATAGAAGGCGAAAGAGTAGACGCAGCGCTTTTCCGGCGCGCGGAGCCACGCGCTAAAAATCATCACGTCGAAGCTATATAAGTACGATAACTATTGATCTTTTTTCTCTTCGAATTTTTTCGAATATTTTTCAATATAAGTTAGTCTTGAAATTCATTACATCTTGTGCATTTGATTGAATCCTTGACGTCTATTTATTTAACAATTTTTGCATTTTCAAAGACTTTATATTTTAATTTATTATATGTAACGTGCACCCGATTCGCGTTCAAATTTCGCGCGCGTCGCGTGAGCGCCCGCGCTCAAGTACGATTCTCGGAATCGTGACGCGTATCAGGACCGTCGCGATATCGCGAAGCTGCCTTTGAATCCAACGGGTTAGGGTAGCCATCTTGACTTGCGTGATCGTAGTGTAGAGAAGTGTTCTGTGCGTACTCCACTCTCCTCAAGGTTTTTTACGCGTCCGTGTACGCGAGTCGTGCGTTAGTGTTGAGAGAGAAGTACGAGACGTCGTCTTCCTCGCGGAGCTCGGTGAGTTTTAAGACTTTCTGCTCGCGGTTTTTTGTGAAAGGCTTGCATAGAGTCGACCCGTGCAAACCTACTGTTATGTATACGCGCGGGTAAGTGTCAACCCGCCGTATTTAACGCACGTTCGCGATCTAGGCAGCTTCGCCGAGTAATTGTCCGTTGGTGTTTTAAAACCAACGGTCGCGCGCGAATCGCGGTTGATATTAACCAGTGCATCGTCGTGTAAGATTTTAATTGTGTCAATACATGGGTTAATCCTTTACAAGTCTCTGCGTTGTTTATTCCCGCGACCTTCGAACGTAACCGTCCTTTTCCCGATTACCGCCGCCTCCGTGAGCAAACGATCCGCCGGTCGTTTGCAGAGCTGATCTAGCCGCCCGCGCGCTTTTTCCGTTGCGTGCGCAGTGACAAAAGCCAACCTTCCATATTTCTTTCAGAAAGCAGAGTGCTGCAACACTGCTGAAACGTGCGAGTCTACAAATATCTGCTAATAATCACATTCTAACGCCAGTACAGCTGTATAATTGGGCTAAAGATTACTGTAAAGAAACCAAAATTTTTTATAGCAGTAAATTATCGTATGAAAAAACTCTTTTGAACCTAAAACCAAGATTGAATAAGGCTATTCCTTATTCAATCTTGGTCAATCCATTCCAGGCACTTTACAATACCATGCTATAATTCCAATAGATAATAATACATTAAAGCTTAAAAAAACATCTCTGAGTTCTGAATATAAAATTTTCTTGAAAAAAACGGTAAAAACAAACAAAAAAGAGTTATCTACTTTGAACAAAAAAAGTTAAATAAATAAACGATAGTATAAGAGCTATTACCATATTGATGTTGATTTTGATAGTTTATTTTGTTATAAAATAGCTAATGAAATATTATTCAATACATTATAAAAAATCAGTGATAGAAAATGAAAGATTATGAAAGGTTATTATGTAGGCAACGAGGCGGACGTAGTCCGCGCGCTGTAGCGTGTGGCTCCGCGCGCCGCAAAGCGCTGCGTCTACTCTTCCGCCTTCTTCTTCTCATGGAAAACATCTCGAGTACATTGTGGAAAATATCAATTCCTATATAAAACATGCTCAGCTTTCGATCTAGAGGGTCAACAAAAAATTAAAGCTATACTTTTTGAGATATAACACGTTTTATACTTTTTGAAGGTGAAAATGGAAAATTTTGGGAAAACGGTCTACACCAATGAAAAGCTGAGAAAAAAATAGGTCGAAAACGCTTATCACATAATTTTTTAAAATGCACTTTGATATCGCAAACACGAGGTAGAAACAGCATGTTTCGACGCTCGCGCGCCGTGCTAGGGCAGTTGACGTGAAACGCCTTATATGCAAGAGTCGGTATCATAATACAGAACGCTCTCACCTAATTACATGTACAATTTCAATCGAGTATGTGCCGTGGTATATGCGGCTATTACTACATTAGTAATGGCCGAAGGCGTAAAATTATTCCCAGTAAAACACCAGTTAACGTAAAATATGTCACCGTTAACTGGTAAAATATTTTTTATTCCAATTTTATCGTTCAAAATTAATTTTTGGAGTTCTTCTCCACTACGTATAACTTGAGTCGTGGCCATGTTTTCCCGTTCTCCAAATTTATCCCTGAACGAATTTAGACATAACTTAGAAAAGGAGTTTAATCCAGGACTTTTGGCGATCTTATTCTTTTCTAATTCTCGTCAACACACTCTCTAGGCCAACCGCTGGCCTCCTGTTTGATTTTAAAAAATGTATTAATGTACTCAACGAATAACGCATTTGTTGTCGCATGATTATTTGTAAGGTTATATTGACAGATATTGTACTGTCAGATTTCTTCTATAGATGTTATTGTTATTGTTATGCTATTGTGTACCCGAGTTGGACTGCTTTTTTAATTTCATCAGACACACACGTACCGGACAACTTCCGTACGTGAATTTTCCGTACGTGATCGGCATAACGAGAATAACAGTTTACAATGCAAACTTACAGGCAACACCGGTAAAAACTCTGAGGGGGTAATATTTTATATTTCAGCAAACCTTCTACTTTACTTATATTGTGAGATAAACTCGTTAACATTTTGCAATCATCGCCGATATAAATTTGTGGATGGCCTACTGGAAATTTCCCGGTTTTGCAAACATACGGGTATAAAGAACATATGTGTACATACCTAATTGTTTGTCTACCGGTAGTTTCGAGTAGGGATACAGTATTTTCCGTATGACCACCGTAAAAAGCATAGTATGGATTTAAAGAATCGTTATAAAGATATATATTGGCTTTCAAAACATCGCCAATTGTAACATTGTTTCGCATCATCTCCTTAAAATCACACTCCCAAACCTCCTCAGGAATATATCCGAGTGCTTTTATACGATCTGAGGTTTCATTTGTTTTTTTTAAAGCGGTCTTCAAACGAATCACCATAAGCTTCGAGCTTTTTATGACGATCCATTTCTTCAAAACACTTGGAACAGCCATGCCAGAAACAATCATAAAACTAAAATAAATTAATTAATTAAAATATATTTAATAAAATAATTAATTGTAGTGTAGAGTAAATTATCGCTCTCCCAAGTTGAATTGGTAGAATATTATATAAATAATTATTGATCTGACGGAG
>JAWWEQ010027837.1:0-24412 GCA_035583055.1 Torymus tubicola
ACTTTACCGAAGTATCTTGGAATAGTAGGTTGCATCGGATAATCTGTCGTTTCTATGTATTTTTTTATTTTGATTTTTAATATTTTACATGATGTGCTATCAATTGCGCTATGGTTTATGTCGTATTTAATATTTTCCTCTTTCATACAATTTATTATTACAATATCTTTGTTCATGCATGGAACACTTTTAGTTTGTATTGTTTTGTCTTGTGTTGAGTGTTATAGGACTGTTTTCTCCAGATTTTTTTGATCATTGTTGTTCGTCTTTTTGGTTTTGGTTTAATAAAGAAGTGGAATTTTGCGCCACGAGGTTCAAAAAATAGTATACGCCACACGGACGCAAGGTGATTAACGCCCTCGTCTTTATTGCCGCCCTTGTTGCGTAATGTACTATATGATGATTGCTCTTATTTTTAGATTTCATTATGAACGCAAAAATAAAATGAGAAGAACATAGCTAGCATTAGACATTTCACGTACAATTAAAGCAAATTTAAAAACCTGATTCCTGACATTGGTGCTATTGAATTATGTATATTATTTAAATACTGTAAATATTTTTAATTTTAAGATATATGAGATCATTATTTCTAGGAGATGCTAAATCAAGTAGTAAATTAGTAAATTTTGTAAATTTTTTTGTTATTATTTTGTAATAGTTTTCTAATGTTATTATTTATATATTAACCTTTTAGCTGCGGGCGTGGTCGATATATGGACTCTATCTGAGATATCCAGTGATATTATGTATACATTTTACATATGTACTGAAATTTCCCCGCAGCCTAAAGGTTAATATTTTTTATATAATATTTTTTAGTGTTAATAATCACAAATTTTGAACTCAGGTATTCTTCCTGCTTGTAGTGCTGATTGGTTCATCCTAGAGCTTTTCCAAAAGAATGAACGAATTAGAATGCAGTTGTGAAATATAATATTTATGTTCTATGCTTGAAATGTTCGTGATTACGAAAATAACCGCTGAGCGGCGCCACACTTCTGACCAACATATGTTAACCGGTAATATAAATCTGACATTTCCTTCACTTTATATATGTGTGTATCTAAGTTGAAATCGAGGATTGTTTTTACCATAGAGTCTTATCTCTATAACTCTAGAAGTTAAAAAAAAGAAGTCTCGTCTCACAGTTTCAGCATATCGTGGACAGCGATAAACGTGGAGATTCAGTGAGTAATTTTTGTTAGTATAATTTGTTAAATATTGTACATTTAATTTCATATTTTTTTATTATTCACTTTCATACTTTTTTTAGTTCATAAAATTTATTGAAAAAATAGAGACTGTTAGATCCTCAGATTCAAGATCGTATGTGTACGACTCCTTCATTATAATTATTTATTTGATTTTCTACTCTTTCTTTTGTATCAATTAGTTTAGTAATGATAATAAAGATTAGTTTTTTTTACATCAATAAAATTTTAATTGATACTTGTTTTATTAACTTAAATAGTTGTGAAATCTCACGAAAAATTTTTTTTTGAAAAAGTAAAAAAAAGTAATAATATTGATGAGAATAAAAAAAAATTTCAAAACTACCAAGACATTCTTTAAATACAAAAATAATTTATTTTTATGCCTACAAATATGTATTGTTACCGTTAAAAAGTTGTGTAATCTCACTAAAAAAATTTATTTTTTAAAGTAAAAAAATATTGTTAATATAAAACTTTCTACGAAAGCATAAAATAAGACAAGTATAGCCGTTTTTTTTGTATAATCTATCTCTCTTTCTCTCTTCCTCTCGCTTTCTCGTTCTCTCGTCTCTTACCTAATCCCATTACTCAATGAACCTTCTCTACAAATTAAATAATTTTTTTCATGACTATACATGAAATATTATGTTGTTAATAATATGCTAAACAATCTATAGTCTCAACCTGCACGTTTAGAGTTACAATAAGTTTCAGAGTCAATCTCTCGTGAGTGATTATTGCTACTCGATCCCTCCCGTAAAAATTTCCCTTCTCCGACTTTCAGACAGCTAGCGGCAACACGAGAACAAGGAATTGAATGGGTAATAAAAGCTGCTCGTGTACAAGTAAATTGCGCGATGTAGCACGTCGTCGCACGCACCTCAAACTTATGCGAATGCCGCCAAACCCAAAGCGCAATACTTCCCAGTAAAATCATGCTCGACCGCGGTAAGCCTTTACCTATATCCACGGTATCACGCGTAGTAGTCGGTACGACGGATGCTGTTAAAAACAACTTTACTTCAGCGAAAGATATCAATGAGACCTTGCTTAAAGCTTTAGATCCGGTTCAGCTCAAGTTGAAAACAAGCAGACTGCATTACGCCTCGGACAATTCGGTTTTAATTATCAGGGATAACGTCGATGTAGACAATAACGATTCCTTGACAACAGCAGGTCTAGAAGTTAAGCCGGATGTGAAACTTGAACTGTGAATTATTATTCACAACGTCCCCGCTAACTATATAGAGGACGAAATATTGCTTAGCTTAATCGACCTAAATTTACCGGGGCACAAACGCGAAGATATTAAAATTATATCTCTGTACCCTGTCCGTGATAAAAAAAAACATCGGTCATGTGTTGTTGAAGTTGAGTCGGAATTCCGGAAAGCTCTTCAAAATCAGAATAGGATATTTATTAAATAGTCTTCTTGCAGAATTGCTGACCATATCTCCATCTTATAGTGTTACAAATGCCTCAAATTCGGTTATATGGCTAAAGATTGCGTCAGCAGAATGGCTAATTGTAGCCACTGTGCCAAGGACCATCTCTTCGAATCGTGCACCAAAAAGCTCCTAGTTGCTACAACTGCATCGCAGGTAAATACCAAAATTCCGCACATTCGGCGTTCAACAAGTCAAAATGCTCTCTAATATGGAGCAGGATAGAACGAAAATCCGCACGCATCAACTATGACGAGTAATACCACCGTATCCAATCCGAGCCACTAAATTAATATAACTCATTCCAATGTGGAGTCCATGTCTAGCAGTCTTATTGACCTGCAGACCGTAGTTTCAGACAATAACAGCCATGTCCTGGAATCAGCAAGTCATTTTTAAAGCCTGCGCACAATTCCATCCTAGTAGAAATTCCAGGATTCAGTATCTTTAGGGTGGATCATCTAAGTAAAGACCATGGCGGCGTTGTCATATACGTTCACGATTCTATCCCAGCCAAAGACATTTCTTGTTCTGCCCAACCAGTTGTATAAAGCAAGCGCCCTGAATTCCTCTTTATCGAGCTCAGCCTTACAAACGTAAAAATTTTGCGTGGTACCATCTATAGCCCTCCTGATGCCGGATATTGGTCGGACGTAGAAGAGGCTATTATGAGTTGCAATAGGTCTCATGATTTCACGTGCATCGTAGGAGATTTCAATATTAAATGGCATAAAGATTGCTCCTCGCGCAGAACTTTTGCTGATTCGATTTTTTGTTGCCAACTTACACCTCTCTCGTTCGAACCAAGCTTTCACTTCAACGAGGACATCCATACAACTATAGATTACATATGCGTATCTGATCTATCTATGGTCTCCTGATTTCGCCAGCAATATGTTACAGGAATCTCTAAGCATGAGGTAAATTTCGCTACTCTAGCCTTTTCAGTACCGAGCTGTGATCGCCCCCTCACCACACGCAGGAGTTATAAAAATTGCTGTCTCAGTGATCTATTAGCTGATCTTGCGCGAGTAAACTGGCTTCAACTTTACGCGTCTAGCGACGTTTACTTCAAAGTGAAGTTTTTTACGGATGCGATTTTGAAAGCATGATGACCATGCGCCATACTGATCTTTTACTCCTCAGCGGCCCCCCTCTCCCTGGTTGACAAAGGATATTAAAAATCTTATATCAGCCCAGAATAAGACCTCGCGGACATACAAACGAAGATGGAGAGCAGTTACGATTGCGCGATATAAATATCTTCGCAACTCTGTCAAAACAACAATTAAGACGACAAAATATAACTTCATTAAGGAGAAACTTCGTAGCTGCCAAAACACCTCAGAGATATGGAAAGTAGTCAGCGAGATAGGCCTTGGTAAGAGTCAACCAAAGGTACAATTTCCCGCTGATCCTGATGCCTTCAGTACTCATTGCGTGGGTAACATTGGACCTCTAGCGTTGGCGCATGCTCCGCCGATAAACAGCAATAATAACTGCCACTTTGACTTCAAACGGGTTGAGTCTGCTGAAGCTCTTGCATCATGTCGCTCTAACGCACAGTGAAATTTTTGAAAAAGATTAGTTCAAAAATCAGCAGACTGCTCAATTTTAGACCGATCTTAATAAATGTTTTTTTAAATACTCGTAATGGACAATACTTTCACGTATCACTGCTACTTTTATTGATTATTCGAAAAAAACTATCCTAAGAAATATAAATTTGTGAAGGTACATAATTCACGAAATTTCGATACTGTTTTAAACTATAAAACCAGTAATATCTTTACAAAAATGAGCTTCTAATATAAGTCTGAGAAGTTATTGAATAATTTCCAAAGTACAAAACTTGATTTAATCCTACCTGAAGGTGGAAACCTCTAATAAGGCGAAATAATTACGTGTTATACAATTTAATCATACACGATCATAAACAAATTTTACATATCCATTTAAAACATCGCCATTCGCTTCGAATCGGTATCTGTTATGCCTGGAAAGATATACCGAAGGGCTTATGATCTTTATACAATAAATCCGTTTTTTAAACTAAGCTGTACGAATATCTGCTAACAACATTCTAATGTAATGTTATTTTAATTCTTGTTGTTGCCATTTTTACTGATGATGATTTTATTGCTATTTTTAACTCTAAATTCTTTTTATTTTTATACCTTGTACAGTTATTGTTACTATTTATTGCTATTGTTATTACCTTATTTATAAGTTTTTTTTGTGACTGTGAAGGGACGAATATCCTTCCGCTACTGACCAATATGTACTCATACTATATGTAAATTTTTGGTGCTGGCTAATAAGGATCTTGTGTACTTAGTCAGAAATAAATGATTATTCTATTCTCTCTCTCTCTCTCTACGCTGCCTACGCGACCGCGCTCTATGTCGCGCGATATTCCAGTGCGCGATCCCCCCTCCTCGACCCTGTATGCGTGTATGCCAGTGCGTGGCTATCGCCGAGGCGATTCTGTGACATCGTCACAATATAATAATAATGTTATTTTTCTAAAATGTTTTCTCAAGTACTCTCAACCCTTACGATGTATATTTAATATTAAAATATAAAACTTGAGCACTCATGCCTCGTAGAAGATAGAAATATAATAAGATGAAAGGTCCGATCTACCAATGTTAAAAATAAAAATAAAATTCACAGAAAAGTGAATCTTTCTGAATGTACTGTGATATAGTATTATTGATATTGTGTTGTTATGAAACTTAACTTTATGGACGGGAACGAAATCTTAAAAAGATTTGTTTGATAAATCTTATTACTCACATAAAATTAATGTTTCTGAATCTGGGACACCAGCGTAAATGTTGCAGACATACAGAAAAATGCAATTAGTTTCTTCAGAAAAACTTCCCAAGAGCTTATTCTACGTACTTTTTAAATTTATTAAAATGATAAGACATCTTAGATCAGTGATCGTCATACATACCGGTAAAAGATTTTTTAGCAGAGGTGAATCCCCAAATGGCGCTGAAACTAATGCTAAAATTTGTTGATGCACTGGTACTGAGCTGTTGCTTTGATGAGAATTGTTCGGACAAATTCTAGGCAAGTAACAATTTTTTTTAGTTATAAATTGTGAAAGAAAATGATCCATATTTACAATTTTCAGAAAGGTCGATTAAAAAAAAAAAAAATTTAGTACAATATATGTACTTACCCTGACGTGAATAAATTTTGGTTTAAAGTTGAAGTCATATTGTTGGTTCCCATTGTTTGCAATGATCCAAACGCTCCTGTAGTATTAAAATTTCCCGGAGTATGGGAATTCCCGAATAGATTAGTTTTCGGCGACGAATTAAACAAACTGGTTCCTGATCCTAAAATAATATTATATTTAAATATTATATAGTGAATAAAAAATTACTTTAAAGGGTAATGACATGATTAAAGACCAAAATAAGAATTTTTGCTATATTTATCAATTCAGTAACAAATTATTTTATGTCTAACCATCAAGAAAATCATGCATTCTAAGTGTGATTTGGGAAGGAGTAAAAAAAATTCATTTTTTCATAATTTAGCGGGAAAACATTACATTTTCCCCGTTTTATAGTCCCACAGCGGAAATTTTGTTTTTTTTTGTATTACTTTACTATGTATGTACTTTGGTTTATCCTCCTGCAGCCTATGTGGCCAAGCAAGAGCCTTTCTACCTCAGTCCATACCTGACCATAACCTCATACCTATTTTTTTGAAGTGATACGAACCCTCGAGCGTACCGTTAGAGGTGCTACGTTGGTCACATGCGTCACCCGGCAACATAAATATGTTTTATGTGTTTATGTCACATTTCGTAGGCTTAAACACCGGAAACATATTCGCATTACCTTCCCAACAATTCGCTAGGAGCGAAAAATCACCTAAACGACCGCCGAAGTTGCATAGGCATACTGCGGTCACCCATCCAAGTAGTAACCGCGCGCAGCGCTGCTGAACTTCGATGATCGGCCGAGGTGCAGTTCCGCTGCTCCACCAAACTACCGGGATTGTATTACTTTACTATTGTAACGTCGAATGGTCTAACCGGCCGGCTAGCAACGTTGGGGGTCATCCAAAATCTTGGAATCCAAAATAAATATAATTGAAAAGATAACGGTATCTTAGTTTCTCTTAGTTCAGCCTATCAGACAAATTTTATACGTCACAAATTCACGCGGATGCAGGATACTGCAAGAGAAAGCACACAGCACACATATTAGACGAAAGAGTTTTTCAAAGCCGAAAGCATTTCGACCTATGCACATAAAAAGGAAAAGATTTATATTTATACAAAATTTATATATACATATGAGGCGTTTCACGTCAACTGCCCCAGCGCGGCGCACGAGCGTCGAAACATGCTGTTTCTAACTCGTGTTTACGATATCAAAATGCATTTAAAAAAATTATGTGGTAAGCGTTTTCGACGTATTTTTTCCTCAGCTTTCCAATGGTGTAGGCCGTTTTCCCAAAATTTTCCATTTTCACCTTCAAAAATTATAAAACGTGTTATATCTAAAAAAAGTGTAGCTTTAATTTTTTTTTGACGCTTTAGATCGAAAGCTGAGCATTTTTTACATAGGAATTGATATTTTCCACAATGTCTCGAGATGTTTTCCATGAGAAATAGAAGGCGAAACAGTAGACGCAGCTCTTTTTCGGTACCAGGCGGTACGATGCGCGACACGGAATTGTTTATTATTCATTCGCGATAAATGGCTTTCATACTTTTTAATCTATGTAAAAATCATCACGTCGAAGTATAAGTACGATAACTATTGATCTTTTTCCTCTTCGAATTTTTTCGAATATTTTTCAATACAAGTTAGTCTTGGATTTAATTACGTTTTGTGCATTTGATTGAATCATTGGCGTCTATTTAACAATTTTTGCATTTTCAAAGACTTTATATTTGAATTTATTATATAAATTAAAATGGAGTTTGCTTTGAAAGTAAAGTGCACAAATCGTTTCAATAAAAATCCGCATCCGGATTGTCATCTGCGAAGCTTGTCTAATTATCCAACGCCGTTCAGAAGTGCCTATCCACTCATACCGGAAAAAGCAAAAACATGTTTCAGTTGTCGATGCCAACTTTATACACAGAAATCTAACTTATCCCCACTTGATGCTAAAAAACCTAAAACAATGTGTGTTGATGAATATCACAAAGCTGGTATAGCGGTTCTCGAAGAAATAAAGAAAAATTTTTCAGAGTCAACCAATAAAGAAGAGAAAATTCAATTATTAACTCTCGCGCTGGAATTTTGGTCTCGTAGGGATTTAATACGAGAATTCGGTTGCACTGAACGAGAAGCCCACGAAGCGATAAATTTAGTAGCGAGTAGTGGAGTATTTTCAATACCTGCTAAGAAAAGTGGCAAACTACTCCCAGCTGATACAGAGTAATGGCAAAAAGGAACATATCCAAAAAAGATTACGCCTCGGTAATTTAGATGAGCTGTATAATTTATATAAAACAGAAAATGAATATATTAAAGTTGGTTTTACTAAATTCACAAAATTAAGGCCAGCAAATTGTGTTTTAGCTGGAAGTAGCGGCACAGATAATGTATGCGTCTGTGTGCATCATGAAAATGTAAAGCTCATGCTAAGTTCTATGGATATTGAAAATTTAACTAAAGACACTGAATTGCCTCTTAAAAACTACCATGATTGCATCCAAGCTATTGTATGTAATGATGCACACGATCGATGCTATTAGGGTGACTGTTTAGAATGCCCTAATATGTCTATATTCCGAAAACATTTGCTTAAATGTTTTGTTAAAAATGATATTTTTGAAATTAATTATTAATCATGATTTCAAACAGATAGATGTACAATAGCTTCGAAAACTGTAAATGTGTACGAATTCCTGGATATACTGGGTGAAAAATTAATGAAATTGAAAACTCATGATTTTTTCGCTAAAAGAAAATCACTTTTTGTAAGTAATGTAAAAAGCAATCTCTATGAAGGAGAATTTCTCGTGTGCTGTGATTTCGCAGAAAATTATGCTTTCCTAATACAAAATTCTACACAATCCTTTCACTGGAATAACAATCAGGAAACAATTTTCTCAGTTTTAGTCTACTATAAGCATGATGATCAACTTAAGCATGTAAGCATTGCTGTCGTTTCCGACAATCTAAATCATGATACCATAGCCGTTTATGAGTATCAAAAAATTGTGATATCTGACCTTAAAACTAATTTCGATGTCAAGAAAGTTTACTATTTGACTAATGGAGTTGGTCAGCATTTTAAAAATAAGTTAAATTTTCAAAATCTTTTTTTTCACAAAAAAGATTTTAGAGTTAAACCTGAGTGGCATTTTTATGCCACAGCATATGGCAAAGGTGCGTGCGAGGATATTGGCGTGAATCTAAAAAGAGGTGCGAAACGTGAGAGTTTACAAATATCTGCTAATAATTACATTCTAACCCAGAAGAGCTGTATAATTGGGCTAAAGATTACTGCAAAGAAACCAAAGTTTTTTATAGCAATAAATTATCATATGATGAATCTCTTTTAAACCTAAAACCAAGATTGGATAAGGCTAAATCTATTCCAGGCACTTTACAATACCATGCTATAATTCCAATAGATAATAATACATTAAAGCTTAAAAAAACATCTCTGAGTTCTGAATATAAAATTTTCCCGAAAAAACTATAAAAACAAACAAAAAAGAATTATATACTCTGAAAAAAAAGTTAAATAAATAAACGTTAGTATAAGAGCTATTACCATACTGATGTTGATTTTGATAGTTTATTTTGTTATAAAATAATTAATGAAATATTATTCAATACATTATCAATAATCCGTGATAGAAAATGAAAGATTATGAAAGGTTATTATGTAGACAACGAGGCGGACGTAGTTCGCGCGCTGTAGTGCGTGGCTCCGCGTTGCGGAAAAGCGCTGCGGCTATTCTTTCGCCTTCTATTTCTCATGGAAAACATCTCGAGCACATTGTAGAAAATATCAATTACTATGTAAAAAATGCTCAGCTTTCGATCTAGAGCGTCAAAAAAAAATTAAAGCTATACTTTTTCTAGATATAACACGTTTTATAATTTTTGAAGGTGAAAATGGAAAATTTTGGGAAATCGGCCTACACCATTGGAAAGCTGAGGAAAAAATACGTCGAAAACGATTATCACATAATCTTTTTAAATGCATTTTGATATCGCAAACACGAGTTAGAAACAGCATGTTTCGACGTACGTGCGCCGCGCTAGAGCAGTTGACGTGAAATGCATCATATGTCTATAAAGAATTCAAATAAAATCATTGAATTCAAATATTTTCATCAGAATAATTCAATTTAAACTACCATCATAATCTGTAATTGGCAATTGCTAATGTTACTTTAAAAATATTGTATGTGTTAAATTATAAGTCCATTATATGCGCAAACGTTTGATTTTATTTAGTTCATTAAGACAATATTTATATTCAAAGTTCTAGAATATGTTTATTAGCTATATTTATATGTTTAAGATACCATATAATAATAACATCAAATACGTATAAAAGATATGCACTCTCATCAAACACACATCGATTTTGTAAGTAATTTTTAATAATGTAAAGGTAGTCAAATTTTTGTGTAACAAAATAAGCAAGCAAATGATACAACTAGCGTCATTTCTATGAAAAGACGGAAACCATAGTTCCATAATAAAGGGATGTCTGCTTCACTGACTTCACCAAACGAATTGTTTCACCGTTGCTCTCTCACTCACAGTTCATCTGAAGCGTCCAGATATACAAGTGAGCAGTAGTTCAGATGTGGCTGAGCCAAGAACTCAACTAACCGTTTGCGTAATGTCTCGGTGTTCTTATGTACCGCAAAATATGTACTCGCTTCGCTCGTCGCATGAAATCTCCCCTTACCACCTTCCACTCTATGTAAAAACTTCGTTCTTACATTATAGGCACGAGCACATTTCTCAGTATAACCATATATTTTTACCAGAGTAAAAATTTCAAAACTTCAAATACGAATAAAAATAATTTTTTTATTATTATCCAGAATTTATGTTTCTAACACTTTTATGTAAACTAAAACCTTGTGGTATAGTAACTCGTCTGGAATTGATTGTACATAAAACTGTTAAATGTCGAGTATGGTTTTCTTATATTCTACGATTATTACATTCAACGTTTACGTATATTTGGGCATTTACATTCGTTTTTTTTTATTTAACTCGTCAGGTATTAATTTTACATAAAAATGTTAAATGGGAAAAAGTTTTGTTTTATTATAATCTACAATTTTTACATTTAACATTTATATGTAAAATATAATCCTGTCGAGTTATAGCCGAAAATCGTCAATTTTTTACCTTTTTGCCGTTTTTCGCATTTGTGTTAGTAAATATTGCTTGTAGCAAAAAAACTCCCAACAGAAAAAAGGTCATTTTTAATTAGTTTTAGTAGATAAGCCTATAGATATTAGCTTAAAATTAATTTTTCTAGGGCATTAGGCTTGAAAATCAATTTTTTGAGATATTTGTTTCTGTTCGCATTTACAAATTTTTTTATCGACTTTCCTCATTTCAGAATCACCAGTTAGGTATAATTAGAGGACTCGTTTTCCAGAAACCCTATAAAATCGGTCAAAAATTCCCTATGATAATTAAGAAACATGAGTACATATGGACGCATGTACATACATATATCACAGAAAACGCTTAAAACGCACTCATTTTGAATGTAAAACACTTTTAAACATTAAATTGTTAGTTTTTGAAGTAAGACAATTTTTGCTATGGTGAAATTATAAGGCTCTCCCGAGTAGCGGTCGTGCGTAAAAAGCAGGGGACCCAGGACAGAACCCTGCGGGTCACCCAGATTTCTTTCAAACCAGTCAAAGTTGCCGTTCTTATTGGTAATGACGATCTAGGTGCGACATTGTAAGTATGACTTAATCCACAGGAGAGCTGGTAGAAGTTTAGTTGGAGAGATGGTATCGAAAGCTTCACGTTAAAGAGTAGTAGTAATGTCAGTTTTCTGTTATCGTTACCCATACGTAATCGTTAGTGAGTTTGAGAAATGTAGTCTGGGAGCTATGGTGTTTCTGAAATCCCGCTTAGAATGGATCGAGTGAATTGTTTTTATTGAGTTGCTCCGTGATTTGGCCATAGGCTATTTTTTCGAGTATCTTGGACAGGAAGCAAAGTAGCGCTATAGGACGAAAGTCCGAGGCAGAAGATGGCGCTGCGCGATTCTTGAGCGCAATAGTTTGCGCCTGCTTCCAAGGGCGCAGAAAGAATCCCTCTACAAAAGAGAAGTTGAAGATTCGAAGTAGATACTCACCAATTACGGGTAGAGCTTTCACAATTATCTTTCTGAAAACTTCGTCGGCCCCTCTTGCTTACGAGAAGGAGTGGAAGATTGCAAGGACTGCATCGCTTATTGTCAGTGAAACTGATTTGAAAGAAAAACTCTCCTTGGTTGCAGATAGAATAGTATCCATTGCGTCATCTATGTTTTCAAGCGTCGACATGGAAATAGCAGCAAAGTGCGCGTTTGATTCTCCCGGCGTGAAACTGTTCAGATCCCTCTCCTTCCTCTTCCTTAGAAGGCCGAGATTCCGCATTTCCATCCATATATCCTTATTAGCATCAATAGCGTCAGATAGATGTTTGTGTAGGAAGGACTTGCGCTCATAAGTAGTGCGAAATTTGCCTTCTTACTGAGCCGAAAGAACTCATAGAACAACGCCGACCGCCCAGGGCGTTTATATTGTCTATAGTAGTCTCAGCTCAGGACCAATCCAAGTAGCATTTGTATTACGTGGCTTTACGGTTTTTAAAGGAGCTTTTAAAAAATTAAATTTTTATTCAGTTAAGGGGAGAAGACACATTTAAATTTCAAAAAAATTAATATTTTATTTATTTGATTTTTCTATTCTATACGGTGTCCCATTTTAATCTATATGCCAAAATTTTTCATTTCTGAAACATGATACGAAAAAATATTTCAGACAAAAGTTATTCAGGACAAAGGGGGTCATCTTTTGGGTGAATTATTTTGGACCTTGAACTTCACTTTGAAGGTCATTTGAAGGTCAGAGTGTTTTTTTAATGGGAACCCCTATTTTTGACACCGGATTCGAAAAGAGCGGGAAATGCTACATCCAAAATGGTATTTTGGTTAACCTTCAATAGGTTATATCATGGTCAAATCAAGATCAAACTCCAAAAAGCCATTAAGAAACTGATTTTTTTCGGACTTTCGAAGACCATTGGGCGAATAATATGGTAAAAAGCATAGGACTAACAATTTTGTTTAAATTAACCTTGAAAGTTAATTTAAAGGTCAAGGTGCTCTTGACCATGGTATAACCTACTGTAGGTTACCCAAAATACCATTTTGGATGTAAAATTTCTCGCTCTTTTCGAATCCGGTGTCAAAAATAGGGGTTTCCATTAAAAAAAATACTGACCTTCAAAGTGAAGTTCAAGGTCAAAAATAATTCATCAAAAAGATGACTCCCTTTGTCCTGAACAACTTTTATCTGAAAAATTTGTTCGTATCATGTTTTAGAAATAAAAAAATTTGGCCTTTAGATTAAAATCGGACACCGTGTATATCGTCGCTCCGTGTATATCAAAATTCCATTCAAAATATTAAATGTGAAAAGTTATTTTGTATTTAAGGGGGGAGAAAAAATTAGCCAGTTTATATGGTTTTACTTTTAGTCATTTTTTGTATACATCTATTTATCACAAAAGCTAATTTTATTTAAATGTTTTTTTTTATAAGCTATAGTACAAAGAAAAAATTAACATAAAATATACATAACGTATTTTATAACCAATGTACAGTCTATAAATATATTAATATGCGATTAATATGCGAAAATTTTCTCATCTAATTTTTTATGTCTGATACATTTTCCCATTGAATGGTGTTGCCAACCTAAATTTCGAGAAAAAAATATCGCGTGTGGGTTGGCTCCTTTTTGAAGGGGACGCCGAGTTGACTCCTTTATGAAGCGGACGCCGAGTTGACTCCTTTTTGAAGCGGACGCTGAGTTGACACCTTTTTGAAGCAGACGCTGAGATAGCTCCCTTGTAATCCAGAGCGACGATATATTATTCTGAACTTGTAAAAAAAGTTTGAGTGACATATTTGAAAAATTCCCGAAGATATAAGCAAAAATGTCAATAAACTTCTATCGAAGCGTGCCACCAGTTTCTACCAATTTGGGTCTTATCACGCAAACGTAACCACACCTAGAACCAATGACTTACAGCCAATTTTACGGTTAAAGCAAAAAACTTAATATTTCAAAATGTTAATTTGAAATTTATAAAAATAATTTTTTAATTAATTTTTTAATGAAAAATACTACGAAAAAAGCGTTTTGACTACACATTAAACTAAGAAAATATGTTAACTAAATTAATTTTTATATATTTTATATATACATACATAATCTAAACACATACAAACATTTTAAATGCGATTCACGAACTCAAATCGCGTGCTCGCGCCACGAAACACAGCTATGTGCCATAATCGCTACCACGCAGGGTCAGCTGTCAGCGTCGGCTGCTCTGTGCGCCCACATGTTTTTATTTTTTTATTTCTTCAATGTTAGTTTTATTGACATAGACAGTTACTGCAGTTAAATTCTACCTTGTGTTCATTCAGAACCAACTGAATATTAGAAAAGTCTAAATTAACTGATTAAAAAATATGTAATTTCTAAAAAACATAGCTATTGGAAGAGGCTACATCGAAATAGATCTTCAGAAATATGATAAAATCATCTGAAGGATTAAAAACTATGGCTGTACCTGTAGTTGCGAAAACTCTTATGTAGTAAGTTGCATATTTATTACTTTTTCTCTACTAACTAAAGTTACAAATTTATTACTTTTTTCTCACAATCAGTCAAGCATTTTTTTATAATCAACATTGAATTTCTCTTGTAGTAATTGAAACTTTTCTTTATATATTCAATACATTAAAGAATTTTTTATGTTTCTTTCTATAATTTGCTTTTATAATATTGAAATAGGTTTTGAATTATTATTTTAATTTTATATGTATGTTTCTTGTGATCTTTTGAATATTTTAATCACAGCTACGTATTTTATTGTGTCAACTGATTTAAAATGATTATTTTTTATAGAAATTTGAAGTTTAACTACTTACTACTGCCTGTATTGTTTGGTAGCTTAAGTCCGTACCTGCTAACACACAACTGGTAAGTCATCTTTTCTTGTAATATTAATACAACATCATTTACAATTAAGCTAAAAACAATACTTTTTAATGTTTTAGTTGAAGAGAACGGAGTACGAAGGAAAGGAAGAAGCAGTTTGTCACTTCATCTTAAAGCTGTTTTCTACATAATGTCAAAATTTAGACTTTGGCGTAACCTGCACGTTCACAGAGGTGATATATTTTAATGCAGTTGGGCTTAAATTGTTGGTATTTTATGTAGTTTAGGGCTGAAAAGTTGTACGTATCAAAATTATTTGAGTAAATAAGCCCTAAACTACATAAAATACCAACAATTTCAGCCCAACTGGATTAAAATCCATCACCTCCGTAGACCTGAAGGTTACGCCAAAGCATAAATTTTGAAAAGTTCATATATTGAGACACGGTAGGTCTAGAACTCTCATTTTTGGCTTATTTAGTCATAAATTTAATATACTTTTAGTATATTTGTTTAAAATTTTATTAATAATTTAAATTTGTTTTTTACAGATGATTTTAATGGAAAAAATTTAAAGGTGTCCCCCTTAATTCATACTTATCTAATATCCAGTTGGATGAAATATTGGGCGAACATAAGGTACAACTTTACTTAAGTGAATGTCTACGTCAATGAAACTAACCTTAAATACGTCCAAAATAAAAACGCGCGGGCGCACAGAGTAACCGACACTGACAGCTGACGCTGCGAGGCAGTGATCATGCTACATGGCAATGTTTCGTGGTGTCTTGCAGTGGCGTCTTTCATACTTTTTAACAGCTGAGCACGCGATTTGAGTTCGCAAATCGCATTTAAAATTTTTGTATGTGTTTAGATTATGTATGTATGTATAAAATATATAATCAGTTAAATTAGTTAACATATTTTCTCAGTTTAGTATATAGCCGAAACACTTTTTTCATAGTATTTTTTTTGTTAAAAAATTAATTAAAAAATAATTTTCATAAATTGTAAATTAACATTTTAAAATATTACGTTTTTTTTTCTTGAATCGTAAAATTGGTTGTAAGAAATTGGTTTTTGATGTGGCTTACTTTTGCGTGATGAGACCCAAATCGGAAGAACTTATAACACGTTTCCTTTTTTTAAAAGTTTAGAATAATATATAGAATCGAAAAATCAAATAAGGAAAAATATTGATTTTCTCCAAATTTATAGGTGTAAGACCGCCTTAAAGGATAAAACATTGCAAATATTATATTTATGCTGATGACTTGACCATCTATTGCAGTGGCTCATTCTTCAACGTGAACAGGATTATCGAGAAGGTCAACGAAGACTTACTTAACCCCTCAACTTGCAAAAAAGCAAAAACACAAGCAATATAGTTTCGATTCATCCACGAGTTATATCTCGCGATTTGACACGCGCAGATTTCCTCAATATTGGCTGGACGGTTAGCTCATTGAATACCACTCCTTTATAAATTTACTGGGAGTAAGCTTGGATTTAACGCTGTTGATGTCAAAATAATGTGCATCGATATATAAAAAAATCTTACGCTGCCCTAGAAAGACTAAAGAAGTGCTCACTTTTCCTGTCCAAAAGTTTTAAACTTTCTTTGATGTAATCACCAGTCTTCTCTCATCTGGGTTATGCTGCTGAGCTTTTACTGAATCTATCAAACGAACTGTGCGAGCACCATGTTTTGTCACTGAGATGAAACGATGTGAGCACATATCTCCGACATACAAATCGCTTGATCTCCTGCATTTTAAGTCCCATCGTAACTTTATGTGTCACCTACTTCTCGCCCGAAATTTAATGTTTATCCTATCAGCTCACGAGCAGTGTTGTAGGATATCCGTCATAAAAAAAATGTCCGGTAAAATGTCAGTCACAAATTCGTCACATGTCAAACCAAAAAAATGACCATAAATCCATGTCCGAACTTTTCCATGAATTTGTTTCCGCGCAGCGAACGGTAGTCAGCGGGTGCACGCGTAAACTAACAACCAAACGCAGCGTACTATACACGTATGTAGTCGGCGTTATCTACAGTTCAGGGGCTCGACATTCGAAGTTTTATGTACGTAACGTCTTTGTTCGAAAATTTCCGTGATTATGATCCTAAAATAATCATATTTATTGTTAATATTAGTTGATACTAGCTAAATTTTGAAGAGTATTTTTTTCACATAATAAGTTTCTATTCAGTTTTTTCTGATAAAAGTAGGTTATATAACAAAAATATATCAGTAAATGTGCATTGATGATTGAGGTGGATAAGAACTTATATATATGGGAGCGTGCCAGCGCTCTGTTCTACATAAAATAAACTCTGTTCAACTCGCTCATATTAGTAGGCTGTCTCTCAGAAAAAAACAAAAGACATGTATCGAAAGATTTTTTTTCTTGCTCTTTCCAATGGTGTTATTGTTTTTACCTCCAAACCCTTCCTTCTGGCCGAAAGCTCAAGTTGAATATTGAATGCTACACCATTCGAAAGTACAGCTCTTAAGATTCAAAATTCAAAAAATAAACACAAATTCCAAAATCTTCACCATTATGACGATTTGTCTGTTGACACTGAGTGGCTCTTTCATGTGACAACCCCTGAAAAAAAATGCATGCAATGGAATTGGTGCTTTCGTAAAAAGCCACGCTAGGCGAGAAAATTTGCAGTAAGTATCCAATAATTACATATTGACGCCCCAAGATCTGCACAAATGGGCAACCGAATATTTTAAAAATATTGTGTACTTTTTTCATCAAAAGGCGACTACTTAAAGGCTACAGAGAAGCTAAAAATAGGCTAGGTTCAGCTAAGACAATACCTGGAACTCAATTGTTTCATTCTATTAAACTATTAGTTAATGCTAAAAAGTTAGAACTTAAAAGATTTTCAGCATTAGAAGATTGTTAATTATATCCACCTATCAAAAAAGGAAAAGCACCTAAAACTCAAACTAAGAAAGAAGGGGATGTCGCAAAAAGAACAGTTCTTGTTCTTATAAAACATATGTTATTATAGAATAATAATGAATTTTCAATTTTAATGGTCCAAAAATCACTTTGAAAAAGTACCTCTTTTTTGGGTGTGTTTTTTCGTATAGCTTTTTCAATTTTTATTTTATAATAATGGCTATTATGACAATCAATTACTGATATTTTTTCACGGATTTAAAAAAAAAGTTTCTACGACCTTCTGGAGCTGAAATAATTTTTTTATTTAAAAAAATCTAGAGGACGTAATTAACATGTTAAAGCGATAGGGTTTGTGGGAGGTTACTGTCGAATACCTATATTTTCAATAAAAAAATACTAAGATATGTTTTGCTCCTATAAATAATTTAGTGATAAGTCAAGCGTGCGACCGCTTCGTGCGTCAGCTGTGAAGGGCGCAGGGTGGGGATAGCGCCGAGCGGCGCACGCAAAGCTGATTTCGTACATTCAAAATCGACCGTGCTTACAAAATCTTCATTATTTTGGATAATTTATAATTTTTTATGTACTATTTTCGTTATTTTAATCAATCTTTATTATTACAACTGTATTTTGCATACAAGACTTTAACTTTTCTACTACAAAATTATTTTTATTATCGCATTTTATTAATTATTTATGAAATGAAATTAAACAAATTAATAATAACATAAATTTGAAAAATATACTTTATTAAAATATTTTTTTATTACATAATTACCTATAAATTGCGTGCGTGCGTGCGTGCGTGCGTGCGTGCGTGCGCACGTTATTATTAAAATAATATTTTAATTAAGTATATCTTTCAAATTTATATTAATAATTTGTTTAATTTCGTTTCATAAATAATTAATTACTGTGATAATAAACATAATTTTGTAGTAAAAAAGTTAAAGTCTTATACGCAAAATAATAAAACATGTCCTAGTATTTTTTTATTGAAAATATACGTATTCGACAGTAACCTCCAACAAACCCCATCGCTTTGACATGTTAATTGCATCCTCCAGATTCTTTTTAAATAAAAACATTATCTCGGCTCCAGGTCATAGAAACTTTTTTTTTTAAATGCGTGAAAAAATGTCAGGAATCGATGGTCATAATAGCCATTACTATAAAATAAAAATTGAAGAAGCTATACGAAAAAAACGTGTCCACAAAAGAGGATACTTTTTCAAAGTGATTTTTTAAATATTAAAATTCAAAAATTCGTTATTATTGTAAAATAACATCATAAAACAATTCATCTACAAAAATAAAAATGCTCGATCGTTACTGTACCATCTTCAGTCGACGAGAAATAGCCAATTTTGGAGAGGGCCTTTTTCTCGAAAAATCGATAAACCTGGAAAAATAATGAATATTTTAAAATTTTTCAAAAACGTGCTTTTTTGACTTGCCATGAGGTATACTTACAGTAAATATAAAGTATCCAGGCATAAAATTGATCGAGTACTAGTAAGAGAATCCGATTTTTAGAGGTTTTTTCGATATATCTCAAAAACTAACAATAATCGATTACATGCATCGATAGATCTTCTTAATACCTACAATTTCCTTATTTAACTTTTTTCGATCCGAGTTAAAGTTTTTTTTTTTTTTATTGGCGATAAACCATTTTTTTCACCTATACGAATTTTTTTGACCAAGTCCGCCACTCCAGAATTTAGAATTTAATTTCCTACACAGCCATATTTTTTTATCCGGGATAAAATTTCTGTAAATTTAACATTAGGCCGTGACAGATTGCTTATTAATTATATTTGAAATAATACATTTTTTTTTATTTCTTGAGATGTGGATTGATATTTTATTTTCATATTAGTTGTTATGAAATGAAAAAGAGTAAACTTTGTGATAAATATTTTTTATATATTAGAAAAAGAGAAATAAATATATTGTAACGGGGTAGGATTCTCTACACGCAATCTACTCGTGCTTCGCACTTGCACCGGTGCTACGTCAAACAAACCCTGCTGCCCGGCAGTTGCCAGTGGCACACGAGACGAACACTTGCCTTAAGCTTTCATTGTAGAAAGCTTAGGCTTCTTCCTACTCGAGCGCCCCTTGCTCGATGGTACTGCTGCCAACTCCGGTACGAGAACGATCGGCTGCTGGCTACACCTAGCCTTACCTGTAGCAGCCGGTTCTCCCGTACAACACCGCGCGTTTACAAACATCGGCTATCCTTCTTTCTTACCTTCCCGTCTGAAAAAAATATAGTTAAATTCTACGGAAAATTACAAGAAAAAAAGTCTATGTAAGATATTTCGAAATTTTGCTTCGTTTTTGAACTAAAAATTAATAAAAATTCAGAATTTAAAGGTGAAATCGTCTCAAATTTTATCAATATTAATAGATTTTTTTAACTAATCTAAAGACATAAAAACTAAACCGAGTGTTTTTTTTACCTGTTATTTTTCATTGAATAGCCGAAAAATATTGGCAGCAAGGATTGTACATGTTTTTTACGTATTTTTTCCCGTAGAATACGATAGTGGTATCCGTTTTATCATAACTGCCTTCGGTAAGGCGACAGAAGCTAAAGATAGCTGAAAATGGCTAAAAAAACAGTTTTCTGCATTTTTAGGCATAGCCCACCACTTCAAAAAATCTGGAAAAATTCAGGAATATTTACCTTCCTACCGAATTTCACGCCTGAACCGCAATATAGCTCAATTAAAGAGCGATTTTAATTTAATTTCATTGTTTTTAAATTAGTTTCTGAGGTTCTAAAATCATGAAAAAAATTGAGAAGATGTGTATTTTTATGTAGAATACTCTCATATCTGCTCCTCATTTTTCCAAAGCAATTAGTTTGCTGAAAAAAATTATTTACGAAAAAATCAGTTTTTTAGGTGATGGAGGGAGGGAGGAAGGGGGGGAGGAGGGGCAACTGAAAATACCAAGAGAGATCATCATTTTGCATGCATGAACAACTGTCAAAATTTTTTGGAATTCCAGGATGGGTGTCTTTTTCACTATTGTGACGTACAAACCTTCTATTGTTATATTTTATTTGTAATTAAGGAAAAATTTAATAACTAAAATGGTAACAAAATTTCATATAAAAACTTATATCTATAAAATCGTCGAGTACTCCGGAAATCAAAGCAGCAGGGAGGGGCCGCGCGGCCACTACTTTCAAAAATATATCCGTCGCATCAGCATAAGACAAGCAACACTCGGACTTGAGAACATACATCGGTGACGAGTATGATGAGAACATCCGCTGCTCTAGTTTGCTCATATTATAAGAAGTACGACCCAGTAACCACAATATGCAAACACATAAAGGTAGCACCCCATTTCCGTAGTCCGCAGCACAAACACACACATACTCGGAAAATCTAGCTAAAAACCAAAATCACCGCCATCATATCTCTTATAAACACAGAGCTCACGCGACGCGATCACTGAAAGGGAAATGCTGCTCTTATATGTAATGTACGCGAAGATCAAGCAGTAGCACAATCCGTCTCTAGTCTTAAAATCACAAATTGATTGTCACGCGTTTCCGCTTCGAAATCTCACCCAATATATCAACCAAATTAATTACACCGAGAAACGAAGACCACTATACTCCGCGATAGAGAGTTTATTACAATTATAGTCGATTGTAACGACAGAAATAATCAAGAAAATTATAATAAAAGTTAATTCAATAACAAGTTAACTTGTAAAAAAAGTACGAAAACATATATTACATCCACGGTTTTTCATCAACAGAAAGGACCGTCAAAAACTGTAAAGGAAGAGGTAATTAATAAATATAAAGAATTTAATCATATTATTTCTTTTCCTTATTTCTACCTTCCTTGGGGAAGGGAAAAATTCAGCCTATGCTTAATTTGAGAGTCTTCCGCTCGGAACATATAGAAAGATAAGGATTTGAACAAACAACAGACATACAAATCTATAGCCTAGATTATATATATTTCCTTTACATAGTAAAGGTGGTGTCATCCTGACAAATTCTAGTATTTGTAAAAACAAATTGATAATAACAAATTTCTAATCACTGATAACCTCACTCCAAAGTATTCTCTGTTAGTCACAGTATTATAATGGGGTACCCTTTAGAAGTGTGCGTCATTCAAAACGATTCGTCATTAGTACAGTGCGTCCCAAAACTATAGAAACACCTAGTTGTTACACGGTATAAGTAGTGTAAGTCTCGTAAATTAATGTGATAATCAGTCGGAACTTTTTTTTACACGTTTCAAAAATAAAACGAAATCAATCACTTTAAGGTGTTAAAAGCCATAACAATACATTTTTTCTCACTTTATTTAAAAACTGAACAAATTATTAACAATTTTGTCGTCCCATAACTACAGAAACACTTTACAAAATCTCTATTAAACTAAGTGATACTTTGTTTACATTCATAGTTTTTATGAGTTTCTTATAATATAATCCAAATTCAACTACTTTTATGCATAGAATGTATTTATTTTTAGAAAGAAGTTGATTTTTGCTTAATTGTGAAGATACTAATTAACTACGTTTTAACTGTGTATTTGCATAATATTTTATAATAGCAATATTTAAAGCAAGCACGTTTGTTTTAGCTTATAATATTTTTTGTAACAAAACTTTTACTAGTAAAGTCAAAATTAAGCTTAATGTAATATTTACATTAAATTTTTTATTTTTTATGTATGCTTATGTTTATATTCCTGCTATCCGCTGATCAATTGATGTGTTTTAACCGCCCTATCGTCGATAATATAGATACTTTCTTAATCGATCTAATAGAAATCGTACGGCTTAACGACGAAAGCTTTTTCGAATGAAAAAGTAGTATAATAATTCTCTGTAATAAACTTACAATGTCGAGAGGTAAATATTTAACTGATTACGAAAAAGGACGAATTCAAGCATACCGTGAAACTGGGTTAAGTCTTAGAAAGATATCACAAAAACTTGAGAGACCTGTAAAAATTATTCATAGCTTTTAAAAGATCCTGCACTTTATGGTACAAAAAAAAACAGGTGGACGAAAAAGAAAGATTACCCCTCGATTGTAAAGGCAAATTGTTAACATAGCTAGTAATGTCATGATTAGTTTGAATAAAATAAAAAATCGTTTACCAGTAAGCATTTTCAAGTCATCAATACATCGAGTATTCCAACGGTTTACTTTTATCACGAGACAAAAATGCAGAAAGTTCCAAGATTATTGCCACGACATAAAGAAGCTAGAGTAGAATTTGCTAGATTGAACATGACTAAAAACTTTGAAATGGTAAATTATTAACATTTTTGAGTAACAACAAATTGTGATAATATTTAGTTTTCAAGGTAGTATTCTCAGATGAAAAAAAGTTTAACCTTGACGGACCAGATGGGGTTCACTCTTACTGGAGAGATTTACGAAAAGAACCACAATAATTTAGTTCTTGTGTAACTTTGCCGTTGGCGTTTCCATCTTACAAAATGAATTCAGTAGAGTACATTCGAGTGTTAGAAGATAATTTATTACCTTTTATGGACAATAATGAACATTCAGATCTCATTTTTCAGCAAGACAATGCGTCAATACATGGGAGTCAATAAACTAAAAAATGCTTTTCTGATAATGCTATTTTAGTTTTGAAGTGGCCTGCATGTTCTCCGGACATGAATCCCATAAAAAATCTTTGAGGTATTTTTGTTCGTAAAGTGTATGCCAATAATAAACAATACAACTCTGTGCAAGAGTTGATAAATGCAGTTCTGCAAGCAGGCGAAAGATTGACCCTGATACCATTAATAAATTAGTCACCAGTATGCAGAGCCGTATTTCTGAACTAATTAAAAACAACGGTAGACAAACAAAATATTAAAATTAAATTAAAACTCAATTAAACTCTTAAAATGCATATATTTCATACATTAATTTAGTCAAATTTGTATTCTTTTGTAAGGAATTAATGCAAACTAGTATTTTATAAGGAATTAATGAATAAAAATAAAAGTATTTCTTGGTTTAATAGAGAATTTGTTAAGTGTTTCTATAGTTATGGGACGGCAAAATTGTTAATAATTTGTTCATTTTTTAAATAAAGTGAATAAAAAATATATTTTTATGGCTTTTAACACCTTAAAGTTATTGATTTCGTTTGGGTTTTGTCTTTGAAACATGACAAAAAGTTCTGACTGATTATCACATTAATTTGAGAGACTTACGCTACCTATACCGTGCAACAATTAGGTGTTTCAACAGTTTTGGGACACACTGTATTAGAGAAGACCCAATAAAATATTTAAAATATTGCAAGTTTTCTTAGTATTGTTTATAAAAAAAAGAAATTTATAAAATGTTATGTACTTTTAGGTAAAGTATAAAATGAAGTATATAAAATAAAATATTGTAATAATATTTTCAATATTTCTTTTGCTGTGGTTACATGTTCAAAAAATAAAGACTGTATAGAGTATATATAACTTTTTTAAAAAAAGTAAAAATATTGGCGAGTAAGTATATCCGTTTCTCTCTCTCTCTCTTTTATTTTTAAACGTTTATAACCACAAGAAAGTTATGAAATCAATTAACAACTTGTCGAGTA
>JAWWEQ010027848.1:0-12156 GCA_035583055.1 Torymus tubicola
AAAGTACAAGGATAGAGCTTTCATTTAAGCTAAAGATGGTTAAAATCGGATAATTCAGTGCAAAGTTACATGCATTTAAAAATCGTCAAATATGTGACTTTTGTCGTGAGAGGGTATTGATAGTTTCGAAATGTATAATTATCTACGTTGAAACGAATACGATTGAACGGATATTTATATTTTTATAGCAATGAGGGCATAATCTTTCTTTATATTATCGAATTTCGTGTGTGTGTGTATATATATATATATATATATATATATATATATATATCAAAAACTGTAGCGATTATAAATGGTACGGTGATCGAATTTTAAAAATATCAGATAAATTGGGAATGGTTATATTGCGTTTTCAAAATTAATCAAATTACTATCGGTATTGGAAACAGATTTTGTAATGCAATAAAATACATTATATATATATAGCTAGAAAATTAACGATACTTTTTCGTAAAATTCGTAACAATAATACTGTATATACGTAAAAGTATTATTTGTAGGAATTATAAAATATCAATGTTATCAGATGTAAATACCAACATTTATATTAAATTTGTTATACATAATTAACAAATAAAAGCAGAATATTGTTCTTTGCCATAAAGGTAATATGTAATATATTATAACTAATATTTTTCCAAGAATTTGGGGCATATTGCCAATTAAAAATTATAAAAATGAAAAGTTGCATATATGTGTTGAATTTGGCATATATTTCAACATTGGATTTCATAATGAAATTGAAATACATACTGTAGTGTATTTCAATTTGGAAAATGTTTTCTATAACTCGACATATATATATAAATATCTAGGACTCGAATATTTTTGCTAAAAAACTGTAATCAAATAGTTTATCATCAAATATAAACTAATGCTCTTACGTTATCTGACCGACATCTGATGTATTGAATTGCAAAAAAAAATTCTTATCAGCAGATAAAACTGATTAAGAAAGTTCAACGCCCGATTGAACATCGAAGTTATAGAAGCTAGAATAACTATGTCATATTTCATTATTTTAATTGTTTTTTGCAATAATAATTAGACAAATAAAATAATAAATATTAAAAATATAATAAAACCATTATTACTAATGAATATGATTAACAATCTCAACGGAGGAACAACTTTACCAATGCTTCTGTGTTTCGATTCAATTTTACAAAGCCAAACTTGCATTTCCAGGTACAAGTATAAACAATGCGAGCCAAAGCAATCCTTTCGTCAAAACCTACTGGAAAAATTCAAAGCTCTCTCTCTCTCGTTCTATATCTCTCTCTCTCTGTCTCTACACACGCGACAAGAGGAACCATATTTCAAGCAACATACTCCGTAATTTCCATTTTGCCCGTGTACAAAACAAAAACAGTTCTCTCTTTCTCTCTCTCTTTTTCTCTATCTTTCTATCCACAATGAAAAAGCCATAGTTCGCCGAGGCCTTTACGCTCCACTAACATCATCGCGAAAACAATTTCCACGCAATATCCCAAGCTCGATCGAATACAAAGCTCGCTCTCTTTTCCTCCTCTTCCTCCATATATATATATATATATACACACACACACATACACACTTTCCTCGCTAACTCTAAAGATCCAATAACTCGAAGCGCTTATATACGTACAAATCAAGAAGAAGCCCGCCTTTAATCCACGCGCGCGTGCGCGTATAATATTTATAATCCCTCTTTGCCTCTCCGAAGCTAAACATCAAAAGCCCCCGAGTTGGATTTTCGGACAAAAAACATATTACTCGCCTATATACGCGCGCGCGCCTGCGTGCGCACACATAAAACGCGTCATTGCTCGCGTGTACAAGCCGGACGTTAAATGATGGGGGGCGAAATTGAAAACTGAAAAAAGCGAACGAGCGAGCGAGCGAGAGTAGATCGATGGATGCATGCTATATACGGTCCAGCCGACAAAGCCCATCAATCAGATGCGCGGGTGCGTGCAGTTCCGATTAATGCGCGCCTGTATATTTTCTTTTTCCGCGTACTCCACGGTGAGTGTATGTGTGTATATATATATTTATATGTGTGTGTGTATTAGCCTTCCGATACACGTGTGAATATATGCGCTTGAGTAGGACACGAGTACTGATTGAATTAGGCGAGTATAGTGTTGTTTTTTTTTTGTTTTCGTTCGATTGAAGCTAGCGATGAGTCCGTATAGTTTCATATTTTTTGTTTTAAAAGCGGTATATAAGGTGTATGCTTTGGACCGGTAGGTATAGAGCTGCGCGAGAAGAGAAATTTCGGTCACTATTTGCAGAGGTTATATATTTGGTTTTGAAATGCAAGCCTCGCGCCCTCTACAGTCGCCGAAGCACGAATTAATTTAATAGAATTGCAGAGTGCAGAGTATTAGTTCAATTAAATAATACAGGGCTTAGAAACTCACTCGAATGAATTAATTCACGCTCGAAAGTGCAAGATTGCGCTTTAAAGTTTAATTAAGAGAATGTTTTACATTGCACGCTCGCGGTACATGCATTATGTATAAGTGTCTATGTAACGTGATATAGAAAAATTTACGAAAACAAAAGTGAAGGTGAAGAGAAAAAATGAGGAGAGAAGTGCGTTTGGAGAGTTCGCGTGAAAATTTTAACGAAACGATTTGAAAATTTCTTTAATTAAAAAAGGGGGAAAACAAACAAGAAAAAAAAGGCAAGTATAGTCTAGACGCAATTTCTACTTTTGGCTAACTTTCGTCATTTTTCTCCATTGTTGCGGCGGTAGCTGCGCGCGTGTATATAAACTTGGTACTATGAAATTTATTTTTAAAACTGCCCCTTCTCCGTTGCCTCGTCTCAACGGTAACTTTTTCCATTTTTCCAGAGTGAGTAAACATGTATACCGACGTAAAGCACTCGGAAGCGAATGAGAAATTGCGAAAAATCAACAGGAATGGCTAAACCGTTGTAAATAAGTACTCAGAAGGACATTTTTGCTGACTTCTATACCGAGCTTTTAGCTGTATCGTAAGGACCTGCTGCTACGAAATCCCAGTTATCGCAGGTGCTAAAGACAAAATGATTATCTTTTTCCTGGTATTTTAATTATTTATGAATAAAAAATATTAGAATAGAATGGAATAGTCATTTATTGTACATAATTCCATTTACAAACATTGTCATAATAATTTTGTGAAAATCGTGTATTTAATAGAAAAGAAAAGAATAACATGTAAAATAATACAATATAATTTTTGTTTATAAATTAGAAAATTATTTAACTTTTAAAGATATCAATACTACTTTAACCCTTTCGTGCCGATACCCCTTTCCCGGCGAAAAAGTGACGTTTTTTTGTATATTCTAATTGTAAATGCTTCAACTAAGATCAATTCACCGTTTTTCTTTTTCAAAACTAGCGATAAGTGTTATTTTTCAAATGGATCCTTCAGGTGGGTGGATTCTACGATCTCAATGGAATTTTTTTTTTTTAATTAAAATTTTTAAATTAATTTTTATTTTATTTTTAAATAAATCGGCATTATTCAAAACCTGCGCTATGTATGATCAACTAGGTTTGATGGCTTTCTATACTCAATACATGTAAATCACGGAATCTTTTATTTGTCGGTAAGACCGACTGGGTCCTGTTGGACCCACTATATTTACATAATATGCCCCGACAACAATATCATATTTTTGAACTTGGAAGGTGATCAATTCTTAGTATATTGTCTCATTAACAAGATCCATCACTCAAAATAAAAGAAAATCCACATTAACCCTTTTTTACTGGAAAATAAACCATTCAAGATCCGAATTTTCATGAAATTCAAATTTTCATCGCAGAGCCCTTTTTTAATGCACTAAACGGAACGAAAAAAAAATAAAAAATTTTAATTGCCAGAGGGCTTCCTCTTGGATGAAAGAACACGACTAAATGGGTAGGTTCAAGAAACTATTTAATTTTAGTTTTTTACATCATCTTGAACAAAATGCCCTACGGCACGAAAGGGTTAACAATAAGGTTGTAACGGTATATACAGAAGCTGCTTGAATAATACTCTTCTGTCCAGTTCTTCAAACTAATCATTAACCTCAGCATCTCGACTGACGCTAGTATACTATAGCCAATTATAGTTAGTTATTATATAATAATTATGGTTAGTATTATAACAAACTAAACAGCAGAACTAAACAACCTCTTATCATCAGATAATTACTATCAAACATGTCCTTCAATTCTACAGATCAGCCCTTCAAAACAAATCTTATTTTCTCAATTAATCTATCCAAATACAGCTTCACCAGTCTAGAGGTAATATCAAATTACTTCATCCTCGTACTCAGGCCGATACAAAGGAGCGAAACACGTCGAGTGTAGGTATACAACAAGTACACATCCACATACATTCACAATTGTCACAAAACCACTGTACGAAGAAACAAACTCAAGTTCAACACATATACAGACTTTCACACACCCACATACACACACACACTATACACACGCTTGAAATTTCGACTGTATATCGCACGCGTTGGCTCGTGCGTTGCACCTTTTGTTCTCGCACTCTCGCGTTCGCTCTCTCTCTCTCTCTCTCTCTGTCTCTCTCGAGGGGTCAAGTACTTGCCGCGACACGTGTATACACCTGCGTTAACTAGCGGCGTTATATCCATTAGGCTGGTAGTAGTAACGAGCTGGTGCACCAGGTACGCCACACTTTGTTTGTCTCGCAAATGAGGCGTCGAGAGTGTATATATGTGTGTGAAAGAGAGTTGGAAAACTCTCGTCGTCGACGTGATTGATACCACGTAATTTTCTAAAGCTCTATGTGAAGTGATAAGGAGGAAATTTTTTTTCGGTTGAATTTGTTTTTCGGTCGATTTTACAATTACAGATGGTAAAACTGTAAAAGGTCGGATGAATATTTTGGCTTGGCTGCGGTGTGTGATTTAACGGATTTCGTATCGGGGTTTGTTTGAAACAAAAGTTTTTAAGAGGATGACGTAGGGTATAGCCTGAAAAAAAAGAATTATTTTTGTCAATTGAACTAAAATATTTATTTTGATACTGATACACTTCAATTCCGGATGACTAAAAAAAATATACGAACCGTTGACAGTTCGTATAACAATCTGTATGTATATAGAAGTGTGAGAAAATAAATTTTATTAAATTTTCTAAACGTATGCCTGGACTCAACATTTATTTTTATCCTTTTTTTAAATAAACCACATTTCATTCGTATATAATACTTTTCTCGTGTAATAAGACATTTTTTCGATATCACATCTCATCTTCAACCCACCGTTCCCCGTCGTTCTAAAGTGGAAGAAAAACGAATTTCCTGCAGAACATTACGTGCCTGTCGATATGATTTGAAATATCCATTACGCTAGTTAATAATGCACGTATCTATCCGCTGGCACGTCGTGTATATATAATACCACGTGTAAAAAACGCGCGCCTGCGCACAGATCAGCGACACGCGCGCATGCCGTAACAAAATACACGTCGCGCATGCATAACCAATGTAACGTGCGGAAGCATCGCTCTCAGCTCTCGCGACTATAAAACACGTTGCCCGCAAAGCTCTTCCTAAATAAACAAACGAAGCGCGCAAATAGTCCCAACTAATTCATAACAAATCCATCACATTTCATTAATCTTCCAAAGAACGCCTAATGTCCAGTACGTAGCGCTTTAAAAAATCGATCACCGTTGTTGGATTTTTCATCCGACGAAACATCTCTTCTACATTTTTCAGCTCGCTCGTTGCATCCGTATACACGTCCGTGAAAGCCGATCGAACGCAAAAAAAAGGAGCGCGAGTGAAAATGTACTCACCATATGTATATATATATATCCATTCTTCGACCGAAGTTCGTCGACGCATACGGGCGAAATGTTTAAAATTGCAGCACGCGCAGCTGTTCTACGTATATATATATACTCGCGAGTGAACGTGTATATATACGGATGAATGCATACGCGATTGGTCAAAGGGCAGAGCTACTCTCAGCGGAACTTAAGACACAGAGGAAGTGACTAGAAAGAGAAGAGAAGAGATCAGAGACGAAAAGGAATCCGCGTGCGGAATTTTTACTTACGTACGCGCTGGTATTCCACGCAGAGTTTTCTATATATATATATACAGTTCTCGAGAATTGCTGCACGCAGCTGACGGCGGTTTTCGAAGATAGACAGAGGAAAGTTCGCGCAAAAGGGAAAGAGAGGATCGAAGTCGCGCGAAATCGACGATTTGCATGGGGAAGGAGGCCGCGCGCGCGCGCGTTGTCTCTGAATATTTTAGAGAGCGAATTCATTCCGTAGGGGGGGGGACGCCTGCGCGGAAGTTGTTGGCGGGTTCTTTTGCTCTCCTAATGGGCCTCGCACTGACACGCGGGAGAATGTAAATTTTTGAATGTGGGGTACGCAAATTATTGTGCCCCCCTCCACCTAAGTTGCTGGGGTATTATTTGCGAGACGAATTGTGAGCTTTTTTTTTGAGACACTGGTTGAGAAAGTTGAAGTATTCGATGGTTATGTTATTAATGTACCTAAAGTAAGATGTTAAATTAAATGATGAATTAGCTGTTCAATTAAACCGAGTATATAGTTTGTAAAGTAAGATTCTTTGAGAGATGGACTGTAAGTAGGTTTAAATATGCTAATGATTTCGTTCGAACGTATATAAGGAACGATATGGTATATAAGGTAATTATAAATTTCAAGAAGCAATAATCAACTACTTTGAAAAGATATTTTTCTTCTGCTAAAGTATTTCCAAAGTACTCGTATTCTATTTATTTTAACGCAAATTGATCGATTAAAGTGTATATAACGGCCATCAAAGCTCTATATACGCGCGCGTCGGGCTATATAACCGCGAAACTTTTTCGACCTAAAACTTTAGCCGGAATAAGTTTTTATTCGTTAAAAGATTAAACGCTTTGGAATGAGAAATGGCTCCTATAAAAACTGAAACTTACTGGGAAAGTGTCACATCGCCGGGGTCACACGGATTTTGATAAAACTGCGCGGAAGGTGTCGTCTTCTTCCGACTTCGAGCTGCCGGTATGAAACCGCCGCTTGCAGTTCGTTTCTTTCCTTCTTCCTCTTGGGAGCCACTATACTTATACTCGTCGTCGTTTTAATTACCTATATTATATCTCAGTGAATTTATGCAACGTTTCTTTTTTTCTCTTCCTTCCGTTCCATCCAACTATTTCAACAATTTTATAACTCGAACCGCTTCCGCACATTTAGGTCCCGCGCGCGATTCCATAAATTTCCAAATACACAGCACGAATTTCATCTGTATTTTAAGTTGTCTACTGTATATTCAAGATAGTAAATTTACATTCCCTTCGTCCCATCCAATATACATCCGGCAAATATTACTAAAATAAATCCTGTATTCCTAATAAGGCTTTAAAAAAAATAAAAAATAAAAGCTATATCCTGAGTGGCTGCTTTTACCAGCCACTATATACCAAGATAAAAAAGAAAAAAAATTTTTTTTTTATCTCAATTCATAACTTTAAGTCGTAGTCGCCGCGTAGTACCTATACCACTACCCACCTCTAGTAGTCAACATACACTTGGCTTCACCTCGCTTCTCTCCCGAATAATCTAAATATTTCTAAAGGTATAAGGTCTCCTTTCTCTCTCTCTCTTTCTTCCATTCCTTAAACTATTTTACACACCGCGTCTCATTTGCGCGCGTCTCAGCAAATACACACAAACTCGAATTTAATAATAAATTCAATTCGCTCCAGCCATCAAGAGCGAGTAAAGCTCTACTATACACTCGCATATTATTAATAATTTTAGCTTCTGCGAATTATCATATTTAAATTGCTCGTTCGGCAGCAGAGAAAGAGAGAAAAAACAACGACGTTCTCTTGCGCACGTTTTAATATAAACATGGAAAGCGGCTGGATGGGAGGAGAGAGTATTTGGCAGTATGTTCACGCCGCATGATTATATGTGCAAAAGTTTTTCTCTCTCTCTCTCTCCCTTGCACTACGTGTAGGATTATACGCGCGTTTGGGAATTGTGAGTTTTATTTTCTCTCAAAATACAAATTGCTCGGCCCTAGTAGCGCCATGGACAGCCGAGTGCTAGGGAAAATATTAGCTCGGAAAAATGAAATTGAAGTAGCGCTTCTCTCCCTCTCTCTCTCTCACTTCTCCGTTTTGTGTGCTACTCCTCCTCCTCCTTCGCCCTCTTTAAGCGGTGAATTACGTCGGCATTTCTTTCGTTTAATATAGTGCGAGCGTATATAGCGTATACACCGAGAAACAGGCCCGACGTGCACACACTTTGTATAAGAAATTTATGAAAGTTCCTATTTATGAAAAGTTTCATAAATAAGTATTCAGTTTAATTTTTCCCACAACGTCTTCATACCGCTTCTCTATACGGTCTTAGGCACGCGTATCTATATATAATCACAACTTACGACGCGCGCTGTTATCATTATACCGTCGTGTAGAATTATTATAAAAATACGCGTGCGTATCGGCTGCGTATATCAAACATTCTTATATAGATAGACGCACAGGCTGCTCTTAATATTTTGCAAATACAGTGATAAAACTCTTTTTCTCCCCACTCTTATATTTATCCTAGAAGAGAAACGAACAATCAACCCGCAAAATACACGCACCCATCATACATACATATACGAGACGAAATCATCATATTGCTTAAGGTAGTAACGCAGTAAATTGAATTGCCGTTCAAAATTCAATGAAATTTGGTACACTGATTGACTTTATTTTAAAACTGATCCTATTAAAATTTGGTGAAGCTTTAGAGTCTGTGAGAAAAGTTATAAACGTTTTAATTTATATAGGTTTAACATTGAGTCTTATAGGGATTAGGACTAAAATTGAATATTTGCAAAGTTGACCGTTCAAAATTCGATGAAATTTGGCAAGATATTAGTTGATATTTTAGAGAACATTTTGATCATTTGAAATTGTTAGTTAAGAGCCTGTAACATTAGTTATAACAAAATTGAATACCGCAAAAGAGGTTCGGATGCAATTCGTACGAATTATATAGGCTCAAAAAATTTCTGTCGCGGTCGACTATATTATGCAAAGATATAATGAGTATTATCAAAGACAAAGCGAGTTAACAATTTCCTTATTTTCTAAAATATAAATTGTTTTTTCTAATACCACGATATTCATATGTAAGATATTTCTCGCTTAACTAGTTATAGGTAACTACGATACTACCTTAAATCATTTCGCCGCCGCAGCAATAGCATGTGGATCTGTGGCTCCGAGGCATAACGACATAAATCTACTTTTCAAGTTTCCGAGAAAAACGGATTCAAAACACATATTTACACAGTGGTATGAGTAGGTTATACATTTTCTGTTACATTAGAAACGAGTAAGAACTGAAAAAAGTATAGACTTATCTAATAGTGCTATTCTCATTCAATTTCGAGTATATTCTTTAATTTTAACCAATAAGTTATAAAATTAGCAATTGCCACAGATATAAATATATACATCGACCGCGCGTATCGGTGGATTACTCCATTCATCGGGCATTCGTTAGCGTGGAATTAAAAGCGAAGAAAAAAGAACGAGAGAAAGGTCCGAAGAGAGCCAAAAGCGTACTCTGTATGTATGTGTGTGTGTGTGTGTGTCTCGTCGATCCTAACGACGTACGGCGGCTGCTGCTGCTACTGCTTAATTCCCGCGAGGAAAAAAAAGACACGAGTGCGGTATAGCAGCCTTTTGTAATTGCAAGCGCATGTGTGAAGATGGGAAAACTTTATTCCAGGATAAATCGTCGTTCGCTTTCCTCGCATATATATATATATATATACATATATATTTTACTCGTTTTTTCGCGTCTTTTGTGAGCGAACGCGCCGACGACTGCCTCAATCGTTAATTAGAGCCCCGGCCAAATCCTCGATCGACGCCGCGGAGCCTCCATTGAAAATCTCGCACCTCTCTCTTTCTCTCTCTTAATCTCTCTCTTTCTCTCTGTTATTCCTTTTCGTTTGTTTTAGTTCTTTCTTCGCCTGCTCTCTGCACTTCTCTTTCTCTCTCTCTCTCTCTCTTTCCTACACTCGAAAGAGAGAGTGAGACGGGCATTGTTTCCTCGCCGACCGGGGGAAATCTTATCAGCACCGAGCGAGTGAGATTCGCGTTTTCTCGCACGCGCGACCGAGTAGAGATTATTGAAAAGCCAAGTTCGCGTCACGTCGGTAAAGAAAGAAGACCAAAAAAAAACCTCACACAGAGAGCGAGAAGAAGAAAAATCGATCGGATACGTAATTAAAGTGGAAATGCCGACTTTGTGCGCGCGCACGCGCGAGAGTAACATTCTTCCAACGAATTCTTCTTACCCTCTGTCTCTCTGTTCTTCGCTCGCACCTTGATTCGTTATACTCTCTTTCTTTTCTACTACTCGCGCTATACATACCGACCGACTGCTTTTATTTTTGTTTCGCATACGCGAGTATACCAGCTGCTTTGTTTTTCTGTGTCGTACTTTTTTTTACTACTTATACAACCGCTCGCTTTCAATAAATCGTATATTGGAGGTACACAGATGCGCACACGGCGAATCTGCATAGTGTAAAGGATTATTTTATATATCACACCTCTCTTTCGGTCCAGTCTGCATCTCATGGCAGCGCGTATACATCACTGTTTCCGAATTGATATTTTTGATACTCGCATATGCGCTCTCGTGTTTTGACGCGCAATAAACATGTCCTCGGCGCAACGTGTAGTAAACAAGTCAATCATGCATCCTGACGGAGGGTTTGTTGGTTTCGTTATTGCATCCGATGTTGAGTCGTTGGCATATTCAGGTGTTCAGAATAAATTTATCGTCATTTTTATTATACGATGTGTCGTCTATGATAAAATTATATATACAACTTTCAAATGAAGTGCGAGTATTGATATATATATATATGTAGAAATAACACAAAATGTATATATGCGTGAATTCAAAAGATAAAAAGGACCCTTTTCAAAACGCAAATCGCTTCGAATATCGACATATACCATTAATACATATCCATTTTTTTTTTCAGAAACCCCTCGATTCTGCGAACCAACCATATTCAACCTCCTCTAGAACACCACAACCGCCCATTCCCCTCTAAATTATTACAAATCCGAACGATTTCGAATTCAACTCTCGCTCACTCGCGCGTGCGCAGCTCCTATATACCATCCCTCGGCGCATAGCTATAAAACATCCCCGTAGCCGCAGATAAAGCCCACGCCAATATTCTCCGCGCTCGTGACAGCCGAAATAACGTCGACGTATAGATATATATATACGATACGTAGCATCTTCGTTATGGGAGATAATGGATTAACAACATACGGCGTAAAACCAGCGTAGATAACAGATATATAAACCGAATCCTCGAGGAGTACCACTTGAAGAAAGAGAGAAAGAGACTGCGTATACGATAGAGGTTCGGTATATATATATAAAAGACGAAAAAGAATCACGTATTTAACGTTGCGTGTTATATAGAGCGAATACTCGACTCGTATTCCCTTTGAACTGTAGATGCATACGTGCACAGTCAAGACAGAGGAACGATAAGTCGAGAGAACGAGGCTTTATCTCGAAGCTTTGCTCCTTTTCTCAGGTGGATTCCAAAGCGAGCGAGTGTGGCAGTTAAGATAAAGCCGCCGGTAAATTTCGCTCTGAGAGAGAGAGAGCGAGAGAGAGAGAGAGAGAGGTTGTTTCTACGGGAAGCTTGATACAGTTGCAGTGTGGAGAATAAAGGGTGACAAAAAAGTTTGCGAGAGGAAAGAGGATGTTATTATTGCTAGAGTGAGGGAGGCAAATGGTTCGATGACAGCTCGCAGGGGGATGAGATTGAGAGTGTTAACGATGACGGTGATTCGGTTTAATCGAATATTGGGTTATATACGGGTATGTATATGGGTAATTTCAGGTCAACTGAGAAAGATGAAAATTTTAAAATTCCTCAAAATTTGTAGACACTTAGTTTTTTTATGAAATAAATATGTTCCTAAATTTTTAGAGCAATATTTCAATAATTACAAAAGTTATTATTGCATATCAAAAATTGTTATTTTTTGCAATTTTTTGTGAAAACTCAACTTTTGCCATTTTTTTACTCAAAATACTGAAACTTTTTGTATAGAATATTA
>JAWWEQ010027848.1:12256-24409 GCA_035583055.1 Torymus tubicola
GTTTAATTAATTGATGGTGTATATTGGCTTTACAAATTTTGAGCAATTTTAAAATTTTTACCTTGCTCAGTTCACCTGAAATTACCCATATATAGATATCGTGAGATGGATAAATTGTAGTTTAATTAATTGATGGTGTATATTGGCTTTACAAATTTTGAGCAATTTTAAAATTTTTACCTTGCTCAGTTCACCTTAAATTACCCATATATAGATATCGTGAGATGGATAAATTGTAGTTTAATTAATTGATGGTGTATATTGGCTTTGTATATATATAGTGTATATTTTCTTTGGGGACATATAGTGCACGGAAAAAAATAATGTAGGAAAAATTACTATTTTTGATAGTAGCGGAAACTCATTTTTTTCATATAACAATGACTACAGTATACAGTGAATGAATTTTTCCTACATCATTTTTCACCGTGTAGTATATGTATACAAAATAGATTCGTCTTCATTTTATAGTTAAATTTTCAAGATGAACTATTTAATAAAAGAGGGAATAAGAGATACAATTACTATACCTAACATATACATTATTGTTATAACATAGTTCTCAAAATACAATAACCAAGTGTGTGAACATAATATATATATACATATCTCTGCGACCCACGTACGGTTGCGCATCCAGTGCACTAGGCGCGTACACGTGTGTGCACACGCATTGAAATTAATTATACGATAAATTATTATATACATATTGTAATTAACGAAATGTTTGAAGTCGAGCGAACACCGAGCAAACGTAGCGTGAATAATGTAATAATAATGAATTACACCCGGAGCAAAGTGCGCGCAGCCTCTTTGCAAACTTCATGCGTACAATTAATATTTTGAGAGTGGAAAATCCGCGCGCTATGCGTTTTTGCCAAATTAAACGCAGCATATACATATAGCATATACGCATATGCTTAAATAATAACATATAATATAAATATTGTACATATATATATGGGTCGTTCTCTGGAGAATCGAGAGGTCAAAAATTTTTTTCTTTTATAATCATCTATATCGCTTTGTAACCATCCCATAAGTTAACCAGAATTTTTTCAGATTTTTTTCACTTATAGTTTTTTAGTGGCAGAGGATCAAAGTTGGTGATTTTAGCATTTTCTGCATTTTTGATCGATCTTGATTAATTTATAACTCCTGAGACCTTTTTTTTGTAAAATTTTCTTAGTTTTTCAATAAAAATATTTTCAAAGCTACATGTATACACTGTCATTCACATACCTCTAAATGAAACATTAAAATTCACAGAGAAAAAAACCGATCCAAGGTATAGCCACCGAAAAATTCGCGGAGATACCTTTTTAATGTACAAAGTATCTGTATAAATCCCAGAATGGGCCGCGATCATTTTATAACCTAAAAAAATTCATTTAGGTTTTGACTTTCAAAAAAAATCTCTCATATGGGTCTGAAAAAATATAGTTAAATTCTATGAAAAATTACAAGAAAAAAAGTCCATGTAGGATATTTCGAAATTTGGCATCGTTTTTGAGCTAAAAATTAATCAAAATTTTTAATTTAATGATGAAATTTTATCAATATTAAAATTACTTAAAATTCATGTATTTATTACCAGAAGAGTTGAAAATTAAAAATATTTTATTAGATAATTTTAAAATGCTACAAACGACAAAAAATTACAAAAACTCTTTAAAAGTAAACGATTTAAAGTGGCTTTTCAATTTTTAAAAATACTTAATCGAATAATTTTAATATTTCCAAATTTTCAATCTTTCCAACTTTTTGTCCCATGAGAATTCATGGAATACTTTTTTTTTTAAAAGGCATCAGAAGCCACCATGTGTAACTCACCCTTTAATAAGTAAAACACGGAGCATCAGTTTCTTGTTTGAGCATCCACGGCAACATTTATATGTATAGCTGACCCAATTTTCGGTATTGGGGGCTAATACTGCGGCTTTCTCACTTTTTTTATGTGTACATTCACAAGAAAAATCAGCGAGAAAATCGATTGACCCCTTGCGACCGGTTATGACCGAAAAGTACAGGAACGACCCATATATATATATATATACACACACAAATGACTCATTCAAACATATCGAGAGTTGAAACAACGGTACAGAGCGACGCGAAGATACTTTGGATCTCTCCCGATATAGCGCACGGGGAAGTTGCCATCAACGGTGCTGCCGTATATAGCCAGGCGTTCTACCCGAGTCCGGCAGTGAGGATTATAAAGGATTAATCGCAACTATTACTGGCGAGTCTCTCTCTCTCTCTCTCTCGTGACGCTTTAATGTTTCAAGCTTACTCTTCAACGCGTGTGAAAAGGAAAAATTGATCAGAGCGCCTGACGCTCGCGCGCGTTCGCGGACAATCGACTACTCAAGGGGTATATAGAGCTTTGTATTAAAAAGTCGATTAAAATTTCAGATTCCGAAATTAGCTGCTCGATAAAGATTGAAATGGACTGTGTGTGTGCACAGCGCGTGTATAACCAACTCTATATAGGTTATTAGCTGATGCTCTTTGTCGTTCCTTCATTAGCGCACTGCCGGCAAACATCTTTTATCGATTTTCGGTGCGGGAGTAGGATAAAATAAAAGAGCTCGTTGAATGAGCATTAACGTAGAATTTCGTTACTTTTTTTTTCTTCTTTTTTTCCTCGTCAAGCGAGTGAGTAAAATTATGTTTTAACTCGGATAGAAGCAGAGAGAAATGTTTAATCTCTGGAAAACTTCGATTCTCGTCGCGACGAAGATCCAAGGATATTTAATAATTTTTTATCCTTGTGACTGTCGATATTACTGCGATTTTCCATTCTTCAAAGTCTCTTTCTTATTATACCCGCGAGCTAAAAATTTCTTTAAAACCTATAGGCGAGAGACGTGGTTTCCTATATGTAATTTACAGTCTTGAAATTTCTCACTACCGGGGGGAGGAAATCGAATACTGGAACATGTCGAAGAAGCCGCAAAATGGAATATCGAACAAGACATCGCACAATTGTTCGCGCCTGACATCGCGGCAGCAGCCGAATATTGTCGCCTGGAATTTCAATATATTCTAATGACGATTTTCGTAGTCAACGACCTCTGCGATAATATAACTCTCGAACCGCGTGTGGGGAAGGAAAAATAGTTTCTTTGTTTTTTTTTTGTTGCTTTTACCGCGATCGTTTATTACTGAATTGAAGGTACAGGGGGAGGTAACTGTCAATCAAGGGGTATGTGCCGCTACGAAGAATCGTATACGCGTACCGCTGTACATTGTTAACCCATAAACTCGCTTGATTGAACGTCGATCCGCGGCGACGCTGCGTCACCCCCGCGTGCGCGAGAACAACGCGACAGGTTAAATGAAAGCGCGCCGGTTTTTCCGTCACTCATACGGTCTCCTAACCCCTTGGCGCCTGTTGTGAACAGTTGCGTTTCGAACTTGAAAAAAATAAATTTTTAACCGTGTTGTGCTACTGTGTACGTTAACTCTTTGCGAAGAAATTGATGTAAATTGAAAATTGTTTCGTGAAAAAAAAGTAGTGCCTTTATAGGATTGTATTACGTATATAAGGTACAGATCAGTTATAACGTGTCGATTTATTGTTGCCGTATTATAGATTCGTTTAAGGAGATTTCGAATTGTATGAAAATTTAATCTACATTACTCCTTCTGACGAATTATTTTTTTTAAACGTTATTTCCTATTAAAAATTATAAGAATCACTTTATGGTTTTTATTACTATTTATCATACCTCTATATAATAAATTTATTAAATTGAAAACTTAATTTATTTGTATATCGTATATATTTCCTTACGATAAACACTATATATGCTCAAATAATCTCGTAATGACAAAAAAAGGGTATAGAATATAATTTCATTGACAATTCCAAAGGCCTGTGAAACCGAGCGGCTGCGCCTAAACCTCAAATTACTTTCAATTGGATTCCGCAAGTGCTCTCCTACTGCACTTCCGATTAATCCGAAACACACCTCCCGATCACCTCCTCCTTCTCCCCCGCATCCGCCCATCCCACACACTCACACACGCATATACACATCCTTATGCCACAAACGCAACTCCGAACTCGAACAACGCGTAACGAGACACTCGACTCTCTCTCTCTCTGTCTCCCGCACTCTCGTGCGGATCAATCGAGGCAAAGGCGCGCGTTCACTCGCTATACTATACTGTATACATATATATATATATATACCTCTGTGCACCTCAGCCTCGAGGATAATCCCGACGCAGGTAAATCAGTCGCGGAAGTTCGTGCAGGAATCTTCCTGATTGAATTTGCACGGCTGGCGCGCAAGCACCTACCACTATCTCACGTATATATATATATATATATATATATATATATAGTCACTCTCCTTCTCCTACTCTCTTACTCTGCTGAACACGCGAGAGTCCACGCGCGCGCTCACATGCTGGCGTGAATTCGTTAGGAATAAGTGGCATTTAGTACGTGAGCGTTCGCCAGCTATATACCTTCCAGGCACGACTCTGAGATTCGACGCGACGCTTGATCGATGTTTGCTCTGTAGAGCGAGAAAGAGAAAGAGAGAGAGAGAGAAGATCGTAAGAGTGCCGCCGTTTGCCAGTTGAATTCGTATTTGACGCGGAGATCCGGTGCTGTTTGCATTCGCGTTTTTCGCTCTTATATGTGCGTGTATGTGTATGTGAAGAGGGATGCTCCGATAGGTATTGAGTTTCTTGTAATTGAGTTATTTCCAGCGTGGTATAAGGTTGGAAGAGAGAGAGAGAGAGAGAGAAAAAATGTGGATGTGTATGTGGCGAGATATTTTTTCGATAATCGTTATATACGCGCGTGGGTTTGATTTGCATAGGAATCGCGCGGGTTTTGTGGAGCGAGTGAAAAGGTTTATTGAGGATTGTAATGCGAGCCTTATCAGTATTGAAATGAATAATGAAATATATGTATTCATGTATGGATTCGTTTTAAAAATATAATTTCAGTACGATACATCGAGAGTATTTGAATAACGTAATTTAAATTTAATCAAAAATTTTTTTAAAAAAAAAAGGATTCCTATGTATACTAAATGAAAAGTTATCGATATATCCATACAATACTGGATATACGTAACAAAATGAAATAAAAAAAAAATACATAAAAATAATCGCGACCAAAGAAAAACCTCAGTTATACAATAGACCATGAATACTCCTCTCAAAACCGTCGTCATTCAAATTCATCCCGAACATTATTAAACATTAAATTTCGACGTCATCGCTGTATCAAATACAAACTAATCCTCCGGCCGCTGCATCAATATTATCACGCGCGATACTCGATATCCCACCAGCGCCGTTATACGATTGATCGGTTTACATTATTACTCTGGCACCATCCACATATATGCATCGATATACCTATAACCCTCGCTCTCATCCCCTCTCTAAAAAGGTTTCTATGGTATATCAAAAAATCACCTAATCGCCAATTCGGATTCAAAGCGTCGGCGGGAAATCAATATATATATATATATATATATGACTTTATGCGATTTCGAGGGCACGCGCGTACATGCATTATTCAACTCTCTCACTCGTCCATACGCGCGTGTGCTTCAAATACATCAAATTTTTACATCCCTCTACATATATACACACATCTATATATACACACGGATATATTTGCATTTGGTATTTAGATACCACGAGGTTACCGCTAAATCCACGCGGGAATATTCCCGTGCGACGAATAAGAAGAAGAAGACGACGTGGAACAAGCGAAGCGAGCTTCTGCTGCTGCTACTGCTGCTACTGCAAAATTGAAACTTCAAACACAGCGTTGGTCGGGCCCAACGAAGGATGAAAACGAACTCGCGTCTCTGCATTGGAAATCTACGTCGTCGTAGGATTCCTTTGAATTCCCGCTCCCTCTTGAGCTGAGGGAAGAGGGGGAGACCTTCGACTCGGTAGCCAAAACAGGCGCGCGGAATCTGTAATGTGCCGAAGTTCGCGTGGCCGATTCACTGTGCACTGTATACACACACACACACACACACATATACATGTATGCACACGTGAGAGAGGAAGTTTCGTAGCAGACGAGAAAGAGAGATCGATTTCGCGTTGACGTTAATTAGTTGGCCGCGCTCTGCGCGTACGGGTCGACGAATAAACGCTTTTCGCGAGTGGCCACGGTATATGTATATATAGATATAGGAAGGAGTTTCGAAATTGAAGTTTCGCGTTGTCGAGAGTTCGTTAACCGGTATAGCGTTGGTGGGTTTCAAGCTTGGTGGTAGTGGTGATGTGTGGATTGTATTCTGGTACGTCGTGTGAGTTTGGGAGGAGGATCTAAGTAATATAATAGGGAGAAAAATAATAAATCGTTGTTATGAAGTGTTTGATGCAGTGAATGTGGTGTTTGCTCCGAACAATATGGTATTTCATTATTGATAAATAACGGTAATAAACTTTTTTTTCTTGTTACATCAGGGATAATAATTGATTGTTATTTAAACATATACACGGAGATCTCAATTTAGCTATGATGGTATGGAAGCTCGCGCTACAGAAGCATACATTTTTGTTTTACTCAAGTGGCATGAAGTCCATGTAAATGTAGCACAAACTCAGACTTTAAGATTATAGTTAGTATTAGTACTACGGTGGCATAACACGAAAACTGCGAAAGTATAAAATTCATGCTAGTAGTGCAGGAGATACTTCTATGCTCCGAAAGCAGTGAGTCCATGCCACGAGAGCATGGAATTTGGTGCAACGGTTTTAGTCGACCCGTCCGTGGGTTTAAGATTGCAAGAATCTGATACCACCATGGTATGAAACTTTTACTATTGACGCGTGACAGCTTCTAAGCTACACTAGTACGATGGCGCTACTCTCCGCGCACATGTTGTTTACTCATGTAGCAGCGAAAAGTATCATACTGTATTAGCGTGCAGTAACTTTATGCTATCGTAGATAACATGAGCGCTCCGTGTAGTTCGAGCGTTAAATATAAATGATCCACTAATCATAACTGGATTACGCATCGTATCACGCCAGTTTGATTTCCTTGATATTCGGCCGAAATTAATATAGTTTATTCTAATAATTTTATATCCCGAGTTGATCGATATATGTTAATTAATACAGCTCTGTATATTACTGCAGTAACAATCAACTAATCCCAACCCCATATCGTATCTTTTACACTCACATAGCACCGCGGCTGTTACTTCATTATATACACCCACTATACGTATATAATAATACATATATTGTTATACGATTGCATCAGAAATTAATTATTGTTGATACAATCATTGTTTGCACAACGTAATACGCCATACTACCTATACCGCAAACATTAAACAGATGATTTTCATCTCTATTATATATATACACACAGAACATTGTACGTGTACGTTTACTATGAAGTTTCGAGCTTGATATAAATAACTGTGCTGTTTCGCGAACAAGCGCATCTGTGTGTGAAAATTTTAATAAGATGAATGTAAATTTACTGGCCCTGCTGACGTCGTGCATAAATCAACAATAACAAACTTTATTTAAGACGTTGTTTAACTTGCTGAATGAGAAAGCACGAGAGAGAGAGAGAGAGAGAGAGAGAGAGAGGTGTATATGTATAAAGCGCAAGCAGTAGCAACACGGGGGAAGAAACAACTTTTCCATCCTCCATTTAGTTTGTTATATAGATTTCCACCTGACACCGATGCCCAGAAAACTTGCACACATCTTATTTCAAGAAAAACATATACACGCACAACGATGAATAGAATAATACTACTACCGCAACATCCTGCGAACTCTGAGGAGAGAGAGAGAGAGAGAAACAAAAAAGAATTCCTGGCAAACAGTGGTAACCTACTTAACCGAACGGACGCGAAAGTCAAATAATTATTTTACTTATAAAAGCGTTAACTTTTACTCCTTCGGAATTTACCCTCTCTCGTCTCTACCAAAGAATTTCTCCCTCTCTCTCTCTCCTACTATAACTCCTTAACAAAGAAACCTCGATATTTTTGTTCAGATCTGCACTCGCGTTGTTTCGAGATAATATTCACTATACCAGCTTCACGTGGCATTATTCTCGCTTATTGAAACTTGTCGCTATATAGCAAAGACGCGCATATACGTGCGCGTGTTTCTATACGTTAAATATTGATAAATCCAATCAAAGCTTATAGACACTTTTTCTCCTTCTTCTTTTTACTTCTCGCATTCTAGCGAGAGAGAAGAGGAGTTTCCACGACGTAAATGTACGCGGCGCGTGGTATAGTAGACAGGCACAATGTGTATAAGCCGTAATTCTGGGTCACGCGTAAAGTTTGCTTACAATGCTCGACGGCTTTGTCATTGAACGACGGGCTGCTGTTAGGATGCATTGACTCGTATAGGTAAGGCAAAGTAAATAAAAATTTTTTCTTTTTTGTAGTTAAAAAACTCGAATGTTCGTGTAAATGTTATATGTCGAAATGTCTCTAATGATCTCGTCGAACTCATATTTGGAAAGGATCTCTTGATTCTATCCACTGTTTGTTAGTGTTTTTAGATAATTGAGAATCCTCCAGGTGTTTCGCCCGGAACATCCCGCTCTGGTTGGTACTTGCACCTCCAGAGGAAGTAATTCTTTCTACTATGAGAAAAAAATGTTTCTCTTATATGTCTTGCGGTCAGGTGTTTTGTGTAGACTATATTAAAGTATCACTGATGTGTTCACTCCAATAGTCCGGACGAAACACCTGGAGGATTATCAATTATCTATAAGGCCACTAACAAACAGTGGATAGAATTAAGAGATCCTTTCTAAATATGAGTTCGACGAGATCGTTAGAGTCATTTCGCCATATAAAGTAAATAAAAGTCGCGTGAATTTTATTTACTGCACGACGATGCAAGACAATATAGGATTGAATTATTATATATAGCATTAGCGAAGTTTTAAGAGAATTAATGCATCATATATATTATTAATCGCGTATTTTATTTGCGTTATTTTTCGAACGATCGGTTATCAATTTTCAGAATTGAAAATTTCAAATATACGAGATTATCAATGCAAATTCATATCGCTATATATACATACACAGACACGTGCGCGCACGCGTATTTATTCATCAAAACATAATAGCATCTGACGTGCGTACATATACATGCGCATTCGGATACACATCGTTTTACCTCTGATTTTCCCGTGAGAAGTCGAATATGGAAATTCATTTTCGTCTCTATTATTTGCACCATAATGTATAAAAAATATAATTTAAAAATTATCTATATAACTAGATACTCTATGTAAAATCATACAAAAATTAATTTCTTACCACGGAGCGTCCATACGGTGACTACTAATCGCGCACTTCTCGCCGTTCGTCTCTCGTATAATCACCCAAACGCAAAGTCCAATGAATTTCTAACTCGCCGATATATACGGCCGGCCCGGTAATACCGTATTCTAGCTGCGTTTCAGACTACTCTCTCTCACTCTCTCTCTTTCTCTCTCTCTCTCTCTCTCTCTTGCTTCTGTTCTCTCTGCCGACTCCCTCTGTTACCCAAGTCTTCCGACATTATCAAGACATGTCAGACGCGGCTAGTGTAGCTAGAATCCATTCTCTCTCTCTCACACTCCAGCACCTTCCTTCAACTTGGAAACTCTAGAGTCCGCACTCAATATTTAATCGAACATCCATGCTACACTACTATCCGTTCGCGTTTTCCAGGTCGCACAGACACACACACATCTCATCGTCATTATCATCATCATCATAATCATCGTTGCGCGTTTTGACGAGCCGCTGACTCAAGCTACTGCACGCGAGCGTCAATCTGAAAACGAGCTCGCGATGTTTACACGTTAGAGAGGAAGTGCTTGTTAGGCAGTCAGGCAAGCTTTTGAGAGAGAGAGAGAGAGAGAGAGGGAGAAAGTCAGAAGAAAGAATGAAAGAAGGCGCGATGATTGGCGGACTATACGGTGGGCAAGTTATTCTCGTTAGCGCACTGCTACGAGGTTGATCGTCACGAAGAGAATATAGTGAGAGAAGGAGAAGGAGGAGAATTCGAGTTTGACTACTGCGGGAGGGCGAAATGAGTGGGTGAGTGACTGGACCTCGCGTGCTGCGAGTTATGAGTGCGCGATGTATACCTGAGGGTATAGTTTACGTGTGTGGTATATACAGGAGAGGGATATCTTGACGTTTATTTATGCACGTAGTGAGAATTTCGTAGTGGAATGAGGGACGGTGGGCATGTGATTATGAGAGTTTTTCTTATAAATGGATTATTAATTGTAATCGTTGTGATAAAAAAGTTCGGAACGTGATTTTTTGTATGATGTAGGTATAAGGCTGTTTTTAATTTGGTGTAATTACTTATCGATTATTGCCCGGCTGGAAATATTAAGTAAAGCTAACTATTTTTTACTAAACTTTATTGTTAGGAACAAAGATTGTTTGCATTTTGTAGTTATGTGCCAATCTGAAATAGATATTTTAAGTAGCTGCAAGAGTTTTGGATAAATTACAGTGTACGCATATTATATCTAACAATTTTTAATAACGATTCTTCCGATGTAAAATTCTGAAAAAATTGTTAAAAAAGGGAGGTTTACATATATCATAAAATAGTAAAATATTGTCACGGGCTGAGCTCGACCGTCATCCGAGCCCTGGCGCATCCGCTTCACGATAAGGATTAGACACTCGCGACACCTACAATCTTATTCAGTCTGTCCTCTCATACGTAACAATATACAATTTTAACGACATTGGAAAAATTTAATTTTTTTTTAACAGCTTTCTATAAGGTGCTATCAGTTGCTATCAGTACATGATATTTTTCATTCTAAATTCCACACGAGAACTACAACGCACTTTAAAACAGAATTGAACCACTGACTGCGGGCAAATAGTTTGAAAAACATTTTCGTTCATAATAAGACACGGCTCGGCTTAGATACGAACTATATATATATACACGAAGTTATTTAGTTCGCGCTAGTTATTGTGGCAAACTTGTTATCCAACAAGAAACACATTCTAATTTGCGACTAGATTTTGACCTATTTCTCAGCGATAAATCTAATCAGCTTTTGGGAACACGACAAGAGCTCCTCGATAATCCGGACCAAAGAAGTATATAACAAACACCATTAGAAATAACAGACATATCTAACTCAACAAACATTACATAATATGTTTCAACCATATATTTCTTTAATCAACGTTCGTTCGGATTGTAAGCTTTAATTAACTCACACATATATTCGCATTTATGGTAGCGCAGTTTTACGCGTCACTAAACAGCACACTTTCAATGAAATTATAAATTTCCCGCACACTTTGACTGACTACGGTCGTTCACTCACCTGATCGCATTAAAATTCCCTATCAATTTTATTAAATCTGTTTATCATCGCGCGTCGGTCGCGTCAACATTATATACCTCCTCGTTCTACGAAAACAATTCACCTATGCACGCGACGCGCCATCCGCTCGCGAGCAATTTATCCAGAATTCCGCGTGTTTTTCCCTCTCGCGATCTTTATTAAGCTGATTAAACGTTGAAAATTCGATTTTTCTTTGCGCACGTATCGCTATACAGAATATTAAATAAAAACAGCCATTCTATAGATCGTGTCAAATCAAAACCTATACTGTCGGTACTTGAACTATATCTAAAAATTGTATAGAAGTGAAGTTGCAGCCTGTGCAATTATACCTCATTATATACAAGCGTGCGTCTCGGGTTGTCACTCGTAGTACATATAAACCCATCACTATGACCTCACGTCGAGTGTCAGAATAGTTTTCGTATCCCAGCTTGTATATTTTTTTCTCCCTCTGCATATGCCTCTCTGTAGTGTTTCCAGAACGGGCGTACATATACGTACACACGCGTGTGTATATATTCGTCGTCATCGTCAATTTTTCAGGTATAGCGGCGTGAGAATTGCACGACGCGTGTACACGGATCTTGTCGCGCTTGTTTTTTTTTTCGGACGATGTATTGTGATGAATCGCGAGCGTTGAAGTGGACATGTGTGCACGCACGCGCTGAAATTTTGATTCGTGAAGAGTGAGCAAGAGAGAGAGAGGGGGGGGGGTCGGGTGGAAAACATGTGACAGCGTGGATGAGAGCGAGAGAGAGAGAGTTTGTATACAT
>JAWWEQ010027859.1:0-24408 GCA_035583055.1 Torymus tubicola
GCGACGCTACCGTCGTATGTTTTTCTCGTATTCCCTTTGCAGTACACTGCTGTTTTTTTTAAAACATGCCAGCACCGATATCGAGATCGAGGCGATGCTACTAGTGCCGATGCGTGCCAGCTTTATTCGCTCTTATACCGGGGAAAAAACCGGGGATGTAGGGTAGGTTTGAGTAAACGATGAATTAGTCGAGTGTTTTTATTGTTTTTTTTTTACCAGTTGTAAATGGAGGTTTGGATGTATTGTAAGGCTATTGAAATAACGTATGTGGATAAAGTTGATTTTATAATATACTCGTTAGATTGATTATGAATGCGATGGTAACGACAATATTATCAAAATTTGATAATAAGATGTTTTGACTAAAGTATACGTAGAAGAGATATAAGAAGAACTAGATAAAATAGTAAACATAAATAATTTTAATTGTAATTTTTAACAATACCACGTACTTCAAACTTTTCTATTCTAAAATTCTATTATTTACAAATTTCAATTAAAAGCGATCAAAAAATGACTAAATAAGTTTACTAAAATAAAGCTTTTACGTAACTTATTTTGAACCTCGTCTGATAGTTCAAAATAGATGCAAGGTACACGTGTCACCTAATTTACGTAATTCAAAATTCATGAACTTCCCAACATAGTTGAAAATTTATAAATAGCTTCTTTGAAAAATAATAAGTAAAGTTGTAAATGTATCTAAAACTAGAACCCTTCATACTCAAAGCCTTTTACGTAACAGAACTCGAGCAAAAGCCACGCTGAATGTACATATATCCTTAATTTTAGCTCTAATTTTCCCCTAATATTAGAAACTACTCTCCCAAAATTTCACACCCAAAATCACTGACGCAATTCCCTCCCCAAAATATATATATATAAGTCAACTCTCTCGACGCCTCTCCCAAAAACCAATGACGACATCTACCCCGTTCTCCCTAAGCTCTGTCTGTATACAACGCCGCCTACTCTCTACAACCCGTCGCTTGCACACGCGTCTCCTTCCGCTAAATACCCCGCGTAAATAGATCCCGGCTATAAATAAACCGCACACCGGATTTCAGCGACGTCGCGAGGCGCCGAACGAAGACGCGCGCGCTTATATGTGCTATACAGATCGCGTGCCCGCGAGGCAATCCTATATATATATATATATATATATATATATAATATCGATTGCACGACGTCGCCACCGCCGCCGGTGAAATATGGAAAACACGCGGTAATTTCGAGCAATAAAGAATGCTCTTGAGCGCGGAAAATGACCTCGGCTATAAATTCGGTGCAGCTTATTTTTTAATACTCCCGCGTACGCAAGCACGCCGCGCGATTTTACGACGCAACGGGTAAGGTGTGTATATATATATGTATATAGGTGTATATATGGCTATGCTCGACGGGGATTTAAATGGCGGTTGTGGGGTGAAAAAAAGTATGTTGATGGTGTGGTGGCGAGCTAAATATTTCGATGGTATTCTGTTAAAGATTAAAACAGGATCAAATAAAATGCAGGTAATAGTACCTCGAGTCGTACTATATAATCACAAAAGTATAAATCTACTTGTTATTGATTTGTTATATAGTGCTGCGATTAATCTTATCCAAGTTCTTATAGCGAACTTTGACAATAATTTTTCCGGAACCGCTTTGGAAAAAAAGTAATTGCAAAAGTAGAATTTTGAAATTCGCCATACTATTTCAACCTACTATATCAGCACCCGCACGTGTTATAGACTTTTACTACCTCGTAGATTACGCGGAATGCTCCATGAGTTTTCATTTAGTTTTTTTCCAAAATTTTTCACCCCATTTTTGGATTCTCTCAGAAAAGCTTCGAAATGAATTACCACCCTTCTTAAACTTTCAATAAAAGACATTTTTACGAAAAACTATAATAACATAATTCTTCCCTTATGTTACCCACAAGTGTTCTCACAAAAAATATAATATTCGAAAATTTGTATACTTTATATATACTATTCAACTCGTATATACGTGCAATATAACCTGCCGTGGCAAAAATTAAAACCGTAAACAACCTCGTCCATGACAAAAACAATAAAACCCGAAACCAACGCGTATACTGCAAACGCAAACAGACACGCGAGAAAAGCGAGTATAGTACAGAGCTAGAAAAAGCGTCGAGTCGACGGAACCCACAGACATATATATATGCGCCAGGTGTCTTTAACCGCTCTACCTTCCTTCCTCCTTTTTTCTTACACAGACACACACAATGACAGTAGCACGTTTTTTTCGCGGTTAAATAACCGGGTAATTCCGCACGCGCGCTGCTGCACCCCCCCCCCCCCCCCCGCATCTCACGGCCAAGTTGACGGACTGATTTTACGCGCAATTAAGTCGCTCACAGGCGCATATATATATATATATATATATCTAGCCAGTGGTGGGGCTTTGCCAAAGGGTAATTGCCATCGTTCTCCTCGTGTCGCTCTATTCCCTCTATATCTCCTTTCTTCCTCTCACTCTTTTTTTTTCTTCCTTCACTCTTCGCTTCCCGGCTCCACGCCGTCTAAGTACCGGAAGTGGTTTCCTCGAAAATGTCGGTACATCTCCTCCCTTTTTATCCCCGCGTACTCCTTATACTCCTATGCTCTAATCTATTCGCCGTACTATCGTCGCCGCGCTTCTCTCTCTCTCTCTCTCTTTCTACGTGCCGCACACTTCGCCGAATCTCCTAGAGAGACATTTTTCCATTTCTCCTTCGCTTGCGAGCACTCTTAAAATCTTTTACTCCCTTCCGCTGCAGGACTATACTGTTGATGCTACCGCGTGAGGGGGCGCCTTTAGTACGGCGGTAGTAGTCTGACTGTACTCGCAGCTTCTCTACTGATAGCCGCTCGTGCACGCGCGGCTCGCTGTGCTTTATCTCCCTCTCTAGTCCACTTTACTTTATAATCCTTTTCTTATGTATTACTATTTTCTTTTTACGAACCTTTTATTTTCCTACTTCTTTTTTTTTAATTTGTATATACTTTACGATTGACGAAAATAGAATGTGTATATACTTTTTTGATGTACCGAGTTTCCGATGTATCAAGCTTGTATTACAGTGAACTGCTTTTCTTTTCAATATACTTTTCGTATGTAAACAAAATAGTTTACTTTAATGCTGTATAGATGTATTATAATAAATGTAAGATACAGTATTATAATAATAATTCTTTTGTTTTACTAACATTTAAAAATTGATCATATACTTATCGATTTTTGTATAGGATCCGCGCGATTCACTTAAGGAATCATTTTTACGACAATCACGAACTCATTTCATTTTTTAAATCTCGTTCATTTAACAATTAACAAGAACTTATATTCTTTAGCTTACTTCCTTTGAAGATTTTTATGAATTTTTGCGAAATATGTTAAAACCATTAAACGCTGCAATATTAACACTTATTATCTTGAGAAATAAAAGCAATGTTCTTACACTGATTGTACTTCGAATTCCGCTATCTTTCTTTTATCATCCAACCTTCTCATTAAAAAAAAAAAAACATTCCTATACACTCGCAAAACTTAACATTCTACGGCAACGTCGCGTTACGGACTTACCAAGCTCGTCACTGTCGTTCTCCTACCAGTTTTTCCTCCAACTCCCGCGACTTTGCTCGAAAATCCGGACGGCTAAGCCCGACGAAAGTCTGCGCGGATTACTCCCTCGGTGGCATCTGGTCCTGGCCCTGCCGCGAATGCAAAACAGATAGATTACTTAGTTTCGCTCGAATCGAACTCTCTGGCGACGGTAACTCGGTACCGACAAGACGGTACCGCGAATTAGTAGGAGTTCGAAGGGGGGAAGTGAAGTCAGGTGGGTGGAGCTTCAGTGGCGCGTCATGTTTATGGAAGAGGTGGAATTAATGTGTAAATAGTAGCATAGTTTGCTTCGGAATAATGTGAAGGTGTGGTTGGGGATGAAGAGACTGTTGGTATAGGTTTTTAAAAGTATAAAATATTTCTCGTTTTATTTCCTTTTTATTTTGAATAAGATTAGTCGATTTTTGTATTTTAAATAAACAGCTAAAATTCTGAGGTAGTATGGAAAAAAATTCAAAGCACGATTACAACATGTAAAACGGCAAATTTTGTAGAACATAAAAATTCGGTATAGTTCGTGGTTCGTGGCTACTTTTCAAATTTAAAATTAAAAAACTTGTAAAACTAAGTGCATAAATTTATCCAACCCATTTTAGGCTGCAACATATTTAAACTATACAATGGCGCGTTACGCAATTTCATATTAAAGTTAAGAACTTGTTTAGGGAATTTATTGCTTCAAAGAAAATATGCAAATCTACTTTCAACTCATTTACTTACAAGCATTTCTCAACTTTCTTCATAATTACATTTTCACCATTTGATCTAAATTTAATATTCTTTGAGAGCGAACTTTTTTTTTACCTCATATACTTTTTAAAGTTCTACGCTCAAGAGTTTTTCTTTGATTTACAATAATTGCGTTAATGTAAAAGTTCTTGTAACTTATAAAAACGTGAAAACGTAGATAAACGAAAAATCCAAATAAGTTTTACGAAGCAATAAAATAACGTACATTTTTTCTTCTATACTTTCTGTTTTTAATCAATAAAATATATTTCGCTAAGTTAGTGAAGATGTGTAAATGTGGCAGTAGTAATAAAAATTACCGAGAATACAAATTCTTAAGGTACTAAACTTTTATCAAACAAAAAGCGAATTGAATTCCCTGATTAGTTGCAAATGGAATCAGAGCCATCGCCAATAGATTGGTTCCCAAATATTATTGAAAGAATAAATTGTCTATAGGTTCAGATCTGAATTCTAATACTTGTACATTCTCCTTCTTAAGCTTCCATGGTTTGTTAACCTCTGAACTAAACCATCCCAACCTTTTGACGACCAACGGATTCTTCTAAATTTTTCTTTCATCAAACTAGTCTAGACTCGTTATCTTAATCCACACATAAAAACTGATTTCCAAGAAACATATACCTAAGAAAACTAGCTTAACTTTTGAATATTAAAAAAAATCTCCATTTACACAAACCCAAACTTTTGCAAGCATCTAAAACAACGCATCTCTCGATTCCATACCTATCCACAAGAATCTCTCACGCGGCGTAACCCGCGAAATTTCCCGAAAACGCGCAACTTTATTTTCATGCCCTATAATCCAAACTCGGAGCGACGCCGGTATTATAGAAGAGACGAAGCAACGCAGTTTTCCCAGGGCTCGTCGTTGCCACGCGCGCGTTTATCGCCTCAATATTGTCTCTCTGGGATCTCTCTCGACGAGTCTCGTTACGAGCTCCCGTTCCCTTAACCCCCTCGTCACTCTTTTGCTTTTGTCTCTTATATGAAATAAGCAGGACGCCCATATATCGGACATTCCACCTCGAAAACTCGTTGAAGGGTTAAGACTTTGTTGTTGTAGCTGGATGACGGCGCTGCTGCTGCTGCTACAGAAGTGAAAAGTTTAATAATAATAGTGAAGGTGGTGTAGTTTTTTAAGAGATATTGCGGTTTAGAATATTTTTTCCAGGTGGTATTATACAAATATTGTACGAGATTAATCTTCGTTTATAATTATAATACTATGCAGAGGTGCTGTAATTTGAAAGAAAGCTTTCTTCGGTTTTAAAGAAACTTTTCAAGTTACAGATTTCACAACTCTATTCATCCGAAAAAAAAAATTAAAAAAAAAAGTCTTCTACGAAAATTCTTCACATTTCGAAAGAAACTCTGAAACATCACTCACTCGCCCACAACTCTTCTTCTCTCCTCCGCGTTTACACATACACACACATACACATAGTCTCCGGTCGTTTATCTGTAGGATCAATATTCCACGTGACAAAAATATAAAGCGTAAACTCGTATAAAAATCGATTTTCACTCTCTCTTACCCAACCCTTGCAAACACTACAGGGCGCAAATATTTTTGCGCGCGATTTTCAATTTTTCACCCCCTGAGCGAACCGCTCCGCATACGTAAACCTTGCCACCCACACGCTATAACTCGATTCTCTCTCTCTCCTTTCTCCCTTCGCAACGAGGTCTTGCGACTGCGCGCAATATCGGAGGTTAAGGGCCGCAACAACGACGATGCTTCTCTCGTCGTGCGCGGACGAATTTTTAATTTCGTCTCGCTGTGACGTTTCTTTTTCCTCTCGCCAGCGTTCATGCGCGTCCTCCTGTTTACAGCGTGAGAGAGAGAGAGAGAGAGAGAGAGGAAGATACCAAGGGAAATTGGAAAAGTGGGCTTTTCCTTTTTCTTGTACTGCGGTGGCGATGATATTGTCTTGGGATATTAAAACAATCAGTTTAGCGGTGGCTGCGCGCGTGTTCTCTCTCTCTCTCTTTCTCTCTTTCGTTGCGCTGATTTCACTCGATATGAATATCGATTTGTAAGAGAACCGTGGAAGAAGATGAGTAAATTGTACTCGTGGAGTGGGAAATAATGGATAAGTTCTTAAAGTGTATCAATTTTTTTATAAGATAAATTTAGCGCAAGATATTCGTTCTTATTAAAAAATGTGTTTTAATGAACATAAGTTTATTTAATTGAAATGTTTTTGAATAAATTAATAAATAAAGTTTCATCATAATTAAACACCTACCGTTTTTTCCTTTTTTTTTTTAGAAACTTTATTAAATTTTTAAATCCTTCATCGTATAAAACGTAAAAAGTAAAATTCACCTCGAATGCTGAAAGCGCACTGCTATCTTATTTAAAATCTCACCGTAGCGTTTTCTCCACAGAAATTGTTTGAAAAGTTGTTTCTTAAAAATATTTTTTCTTAATGGCTCTAAAAAAACGAAAATGATAACTTTAAGAAAATGGAGAGAAAAAAAATAATCTTTGAATGGCGTAAATATTTAATTTATCCTGTATACAAAAAAATTTCTACATGATGACTTTCGTGTCGTCTGAAAGATAAGTTCGTTCATTTATTTCGAGAAAACATTTTTTTTCCGAAACAACAAAAAAAAACAATTTACTAACGGAATCGCTTGAATTTTTAACTGACACAGATATGAAATATACACTTCGTTTAATGAAAAATGACGTAAGTAGGACAGGCGACTCTTTATTTAATTTTCAATAAAACCGAAGACTAAGATCATAAAATGTAACCCGAACCAGTACAAAGCTTTCATATAAGTACACGTCCGCGCAGTACGGAACAGTTTTATAACTTGACCTCCGCTTTCAATCTTGTATACGTCACACTTTATCTTTGCTCCCCGGCTTGCTCTCTCTTTCTCTCTCTCTCTCTCTCTCTCTCTCTCTCTCTCTCTCTCTCTCTCTCTCTTCCTCACCCGTTCTCATTCTTTCTCTCTCTATCTCTTTCTCTCATAAGTTTCTTGTTTCATCGTTTTTCTTATGTTTTCTTTTCCTTTCCCTTCCTTGTCTAAAATTTCTTCTTCTCTACTAGTAAACTAGTATATAGGTTTAGAAGTCAGAGTGTCAACGCGTTGCCCAGTTTTCTTATTGGTTTTGTTCGCTCGAGTCTTTAGTCCAACAATTCACCTTGTTTCCACAGTTGTCTTTTATCAAAAAATTAAATTTCCAAAGTTAAAATTCTCAATCTCTGCGCAATATAAACTTAACTTGTGCGTAATTCCATTTCATTCGTGGATTCAACTTTAAACCGCCACAGAGTATTATATTTTTAAATCAATTAACTATACATTAATCATAGTTTATATAAAGTTACCTAAGTATATTGACTGCATTATTCAATTTCAAAGCTAAAACAATTTCCTCCAAATTCCCATCTTATTTCAAATCTAATCAACTTATATCGTTATTTATTCCTCAAAATTGATTGTTCATTCTCCTGCTACTATCATCAGCTCTTACCCACCTCCCCCATCAATAAAATTACTGCGTTAACCAACAAATTTTTATCCCAGAAATTTCCTCGCGTAACCACGAAAAAAAAGTCCTTCTGATAAATTTCATCCACGAAGACAAAAAAAAAACATCTCGATGTACAGCCAACGTAAGCTCCCACAACATTGTACACACGTATACACAGACACACTTTGTCTTCACGAGCGCGCACGAGCGTTCAGAATCACGGTGTGTGTATATATACAGTATACGCGAGTGTAACACACCATTTTTCATGTCTCACGTTTGTTCTCTTTCTCCGAAATCTCTCGTCTTTTATATCCTCGCGACTATACCGCGAAAATCCTCATCGTCATCCTCGAGTATCATACAATAATACGTATACCTACGATTCCACTTCTACATTTTGTAATAATGTTTCGGCCACTGCAAAATTACACATATATATACGAACGCGCATGCGCATACTAGTAGACCTGTAAAATAAACACTCTACTACTGCACGTATAGTATAGACGCGCGTATGTGAGTCGTGTAACTATGTTACATCAGGCCGCTGGACAGCAGAGAGTCAAAGCTTTGGTCATCCTCCCTCACTCGCTCGCTCACTCTCGTGTAAATAGCGAGGACGCAGAGAGAGAGAGAGAGAGTTCAGCGTCGTTGTGCTGTGTAGTGTAGTACCTCTCTCGTCGTTAATCCTGCGTGCTTCTCTGTTACACGTCCGCGGCTACAATGACGACGAGGGCGACGACGCGACGTGCTGACCCCTTCAATGCGTGTGTGTGTGTGTGTAGGTGTACTAACTTTACCAACGACAACGTAGAAACCTGGTGTCCTATACTTCTCCTCGCTCACGTGGGAAAAATTTCAACTGTTATTGCTCTTACAGACGGATCGCTGCGAGATATCGTCGTCCTGGTTTGTGCTTTATGGGCTGATGTCTTGTTATCGGTGCGGAAAACAGATGTGTTTTTAATTAGTCCTAATGTATAGATGATCGATTTGTTTTCGTGGTTTTAGAATAATGAGTTGTTCAGATATACAATAGTAAAATGTGTATATAGATATTAAACTAATATATATGACTTACTTTTTATATAGTTTATTGGGATTTGCAAACACGTAGTAATATTCTTTTAAGAGCACGTATATATATGACCTGTGACGTGTGCGGTGGCAAAATAAAACAACGCGAAAAAGCTTTTTTAGAATCACTTCTTTTCAATACCAAGCGAAAAGTAAACACATCAATAATAGATGTTACAGCTGCGTGCAGTTGCTATATTTTTATTACCGAATGATTTTTCATATAAGAAAAATAAGATGCCGTTCGTGCTCGAAATGAAAAATGTATAGCGAGTGCACCTTTTTGCGGAATACTGCGTGATGCACGTTATAAATCAAAGATATACAAGATAGCAATCATTTACATGGCTTTAATGGTTCCCCGAAAGCCTTTTTCGCGAACAAATTTTTCATTTTTTTTTATTCAACAAACATCTTTACATTGAAATAGAGAATTTCCGAATACGAAAAAAACATTCCATTTATTTTATACACTTTTTCGCGTACACACACATAGTATAACTTTTCTCGTTTTATTTTTAATCTTTTCTTTGCTACCTCTCGTTCTCTCTCTCTCTTCTCTCGTTACCCATCCTCTCTTCCATTACCAAACACACCAGCGTGTGTGTTCCTCTTTCCCCAAAACCCTCAAAAACCAATCCTCTCGTGTATGTATATATACCTATGTGTATATAACCCTTCTCGTAAAACTCGCGCGCAGTATAACCTCACGCGCGCTTGCTGCGCGCGCTATATATCGACGCTCTTGCCCTGTAGCACACCTGCGTCATACGCCGAGCATATAACGCGCATTGCCAGGTGACGTCATACGCGCGCAAGCGCGCCGCGCGAAAGTCGGATGCTGCTGCTGCTGCTGCTGCTGTTACTACCTACTGCTACTGCGCTACTGCCTCGCCTGAGCTTCGATTTTCTTTCGGTCTGTCCTCTTCTCTACCTCGCTCTCTCTCTCGAGTCCGCGAGCAAGAGAACGCGAGCGAGCGCGAGCTTTGTGTTATTTTTGAGTTTTTAACAGTCCTTTTAACCCCGCGCCGCGCGCGTTTATTTTTGCCTTTGTGCGGCGAAAGAGAGAGAGAGAGAGAGAGAGCGCGCGCTGACGGAGAGAGAAAGAGGGAAGGTATAGCTGCGGAAGCGCGCGGGGAATTAAAGTGCGATGGTCGCGATTGTTGTGATGCGCTTGGTGAGCGATGTTGATGAAAATGGTAGAGTAGATGTTTTCTTTTATATATATATATATATATAATTTTGTAGCGATTTTTTAATTTGTTTTATGTTATTTGGATTTCAGAATTTTATATAGAGGTTTATTATTTTGGTTGGATTTGATAACATTTTTACATTTTACCGTTTCGGATTGAATGACGAAATATATATGAAATATAATATTTTATATAGATATCTCGTGTTCTGTATCCGATTTATTAAAAATAAATATAGCTTTAAAATATTCTTTAGAAAAATACATTTTGATGATAATATACAATGAAAAAAATAATATTATTATTTATTATTCTGAATAAATAATACTTGTATTTATCAAAATCATTGGTTACAAAGATCATCCCCAGATAATTATACCGCGAAGCATTCTGGAAAGTAAATATTATAAATTTATTCCTGGAACAAGTTGGATAATTTATATTTGAAGTAACATCAACACGTATTTATCATAAATAATTATTCGCAATTGTCAATCCTGCAATCATTAACGAGTAATTTTCCGAGTATCGGCATTAACGCTAAAGCTTCGGTGCGTCACGTTCGCTTATACAAAAGATGCAGAATTCAATATGATTTCCCTTGCCGCGTAAACAATCAAGCCCCATTATTATCATTTTCCAAAACAAATCAACCCAACCAACCATTTTTTTCCTTATTTTACCCATTCACAATAACTATACACCAACGTAAAAAAAAAAAAATAATATCACTCTCAGATCTTTAACTTACATAAATACTGCTCATTCAGTCCAAATCCGCCGTCGTATCCCATCCCCCCGCTGTTCTTCTTTCTCCAGCAGACGGAAAACTCCCTGAAAATTTTCCGCCCGGTTTATCCCAGATTAACTACATGCGCGCGTCCGTGGCTTTCCGCGTTTTCATAGTTAGAAGGGAAGCTCTCGCATCGCGATGCGTGCGAGACGCCGCTTTAGAGTGGGGAGAAACGAGGGCGCGTGCACCCGACGAGGTCGTCGTGCGCGAACGTCGAGGCTCTTTTCTCTCTCTCTCTCTCTTTCTCTCTCGTGCATGAATGAGGTTCGAAAACACGCTCGCACGCGGGGAACGAGTTTTATCCAATTTTGAAGATTTGTTTGTCTCAATTCGCCCTTACGGTATGGGATATTCTGAAAAAAAACGGTTGGGTTTTTTCGATTAGTAATGAAGGGTTTTTTTCGCGTAAAGTATCTTAATGCACAGTTATTAATTAATTTGTGGTTTATGTCGAAAGGAAGTCTTACTTATGTAGAATGATGAATGAATGTAAAGCGTGTGGTTGATATTTAGAATGTGAAGAAATATTTCATTAAGAGAAGTTCCATTTGCTTATTAGCACAGTCCCTCCGCTGTGCGTAGACGTTTCGTCTTTTTTCGTTCATTAGCTCTCTCAAATGTTTGTTTTTACAAGTATATTTATGAATGAAAACTTGGTTTTAAATTTTTAAATATTAATTTAGGTTTCGACAAGTTTGTTTTAAAATATTTAAAAACAAAAACTTTAACGTAAAAGATAAAAGAATTAGAAAATATAAGCGTAGAAGATATAGCAAGCATTTTTAAAGTTATCTTTATAGCTAAATCGTGTATGAGAAAATGATAGAAAAAGTCACCTTGTGCAAAAAAGACACAGGCAATGACGTGGGTGGCAAGTTCAAGAGGACGAGGTATGTGTTTCACACACACACATACACGAAAACGTGAGTGACACACTCACATGATTTAGTAGTGGTAGCAGCCTTTCGAAAATTCGCAAGCAATCGATTTCCTTTAGGTTAACAGAATTATCTTTGTGATCTTTTGTCGGTGCTCTCAAGCACCAGTTGCGATCGAAAGGCGAAATTTCACTTTGTGCGGTGTACCAGACACAAGGAATATTAAAAGGATTTATCGTGTAGCTTAGTTTTGCGTCCCTCCAAGCTTCTTTCATGTTTAAAAATGCAAAAGTTTGCCGCCAAGTTCTGCAGTTTTCTTTTTCTTGTTCTCTTTGACGATGAAATATATAATGTATTCAAAACATTATTCTTTCAATTACTTACACACATATAATATAAAAGATCGTATATATTCATTCTCTAGAAAAGACAAACTGTGTGTGTGTGTTCTTTCTTGAAATGCAAATTTTGATGTTTGCATCTACCAGAAAGAAGGTCATTAAAAAATCTTCTGAAACGCTTTTTTCTGCCTTTTGTGACCTCTGACAAAAAGAAGCACTTTAGCAGCTTCTACATGTGGAGACTACATACAAGCTACGCAAAACAAAGCGAAAACCTCCGCTGTTACAGCAAGAAAAAAGCTAGCTTCCCTTCAAAATGGAAAGCCACGAAGGAAGCTCAAGCAACTTTACCTTCGCAAAATTCGAACACGAGTCTTAACTAATTCATCCTGGTGAAAGAATTTTCACCAGCAAAGCCAAGCACAAGCTCCTAGCCTCGTAATTTTCACCTTCTCGAACGGAAAAGCTATGAAAACTAGCTCGACTCTTCTCACCGAAATACATCAGCCATCAGGCGTAGCAAGAGGGAAAAATAATAAGGAGGTCCGAAAAGAGCCAGGAAAAGAGAGAGGAAGTGGCTCGCGGCTTTTCTTCTCCTCCCTTCTCGCTTCTTTCGACGCGCTCGCGCGCAATATCCGCCGAAAGCTCGCTTACTACGCGCCCTGTATGTATGTATATATACAGTCGGTAGCGGGCTTTCAGCGAGCTGACCGGAAGTCTCCCGGGCGCCGATTTATGACTTCCTCTCCGGCTTTTATATATACACGAAAAGAGAGAGAGAGCGAGAGGAAAAGAGAGAGAGAGGATGAGAGAGTACCGCGCGGGAAATTAGCGTAAATCACGTGACGCGCGCGCCTCTCTCCGCGAATTTTATACCTTCTCTCCTCTTCCTGCGCATTATCTAGTGCTTTTTCAGTTTTTTTTTCTTCTTTCTTTCTCTTTCGCGCTCTTCTAGCGTTGTTTTGCTTTCGTAGATGAGAGTAAGAGAGAGTTTCTGCGGGACTTCGAGAAGGTTTTATGCACGAAAACTAAGCTGTGGGTAAGAAAAAGAGCTGAGAAAAACAGAGTTGTGATTATCGTTTTTCGGATGGCGAGAGTAATTATCAAATGCACTTTTTTAAAGGTTTACTTTTAGTACTTTAAGGTAATATTATATATTCCGGCAACATCATACTGGCTTTTGTAAGTGGTTGGTGATTATTACTCATCAGTATTATTTGCCTGTGACTTTAGGACAAACATAGTATTTCTAATTGAAATTATCGTCAAGTTGAAATTAACAAATATTTGCTGCGAGAATTAATTCGCAAACATCCCTTTTATTTGTTTATCAGTATAACATTTTGTTTTTAAACGTCACTTAAAGTTTGCATTAACATAAACTAAATCGAATCAGTTAATTAATGTTTCTCTGGTACTATATAAATACATGACTAATATACACACAAATAAATTGAAAAGATTAAATAAACCTTGTGATACCAAACATAATTTACTTATGTTACAACTCCATTTAAAACCTCCCCAAAAAACACTATATATACATATTCAATTGGCGCAATATCAATCGGCCAACGCCAAACACGCCAATGAAATTGTCGGTACCGCAGGCACGTATCATCGCCTCGCAAACCGACCAACCACACCACGCCGCATATAACACAAACTGTCAGTACACCGCACACACACACAAATACCTTCCCCTAGAGGAAAGATACCGTCTCTCTCCTTCTCTCTCTCTCTTGCTCCTACTTCGTACATACCGTCTCTCGGCTCTGTATTTGCACTAGTCGTCTATCTATTTGGGTTTCTCGACTCTTCTTCTTCTTCATTTTTTACCTCTCTCACTCTCTTTCTCATCGTCCTTAACTGGACGACGACGAAGGTAGCAAAAAGCGGCTGACAAATTTCATTTGTACGACGTGTGTATGTATAGTCCCTCGATTGCGCACTGCACAAGTGTAGACTATCCGTTTTGTCTCGTCGTGTAGTTAGAAGTACGGTATAGAGGTGTGTAGCTAGCCGTCGTCGTTGTGTGCTTGGAGAGCGAGCATTGGATAGGCCACTCGTGCGAGCTCGTATATATACATGTAGATAAACGTGAGGATAGGGTTTAGCGTGTTAAGATTTGGTTGAACGCGAGATAGTTAGGTTATACTGTTGTGTAGATAACTTAGTTGTAATATGGGTTTTGTTATTGCAGGAGTAATTAGTAGAAAATAATGATAAAAACACTGTGAGAAAGATATATGAGAAGCTTTTTTTTGAAATTTCAATCGGAATAATGAAACAATAAATTATTTTTGTTTCTTATTATTATTTTATTTAATCTATTGATCATAATATTAAAAAGCCAAAATGTCTGTCCTTCTATTCGTCAGTTAGTCCATCCTTCCGTCCTCTACCCAATAGTTCATATGTATAAAGGGTTGAATAAGAAATAATAATTGATATAAAATTTTGAAAAAAGGGGTAAAATGTTTTTTGTTTTACCAAGCGACATTAGAAGCCAGGTATATATAGCTAGTAAATAATTATGATGCTTGTATATTGCTCTTAAGTCGCCAACTGAATGGTATATAAAAAATTCGAAAAGATATACGGAACACATGATAACCCGATGTCGAGTTTATTGAGTTATTCATTTTGAATGCGCGTAGTATTTATTCACTTTGCGAAACACAAAATAATATTTACTTATAAACACACTCGCGCCTGGAAATATCTAGTGCGTTTGTACACGAATAATTTATGTTCATAAATATTAATTAGCGCTGATTAATACTTGACTGCCATATTTCCCAGTAAATATTTATTTATATACATTAGAGCTGTCGCTTTGATCACAGTTTGCGGTACTTCTGATGCGTTCTGTAATGGAACCGATGCGTATACCAACTTCTGGCAGTACGCGACCGCAAATATATATAAACATAAAAGCGTGGCTATAGTGTTATTCAGCTCTGTCACCGACTTTTCAAAAAAAGTAACTTGCCTTGGTGGAAAAGAAAAGCAGCAGACACTTTGGAACATTAATATCATAAACCTTTTGTAAAATCTGTTGAGTATAGTAGTTAAAAGCGATTTACTAGTAATCTGATGGGATCAGTGAGCACGTGCGTTTGAAAACAATGGAAAAGGACTATTCTGGTGTAAGAAATATAACGCCGAAAGTTCGAAAATTCCCGAAGTAAAGAAGGAGACAAAGAAAGAGTTTTATGTTTCCGAGCCGTCGCAAGCCGTGAGATATAAAGGTCAAGTGACCACTCGAAAAATTCGGGAAATGGAAATTTCTAACCCTTCGTCCTCGTCTTGGTCGTCTCTCCCTCTCTCTCTCCCTCTCTCTCTCTCTCTTGTTCTCCTTGAGCCTCTGCTCCCACGAATTTGGTCGACTTTATTTGACGTAGGATATTTAATTAAATCACCCGGAGGGAAAATCAATATTTCTCAAAGTTGCAAACTTCGGGGAAATTCTGTGTTTATCGAACAGCTTGGCTACCATTGTGTTTCTCCAGCGAAATTAGAAATGTTGTTTGCTATAAGTCGCTTGTTCCAATAATTCAACAACGAAAAATTTTACTATTTTACAAGTTAAAATCCAATCGCATTAAGATGTATGTTTACAAAATATTTACTGCACATTGAAAATAAATAATTTCAGTATCAGTTATTAAAAAAATCGTAAAAATAAACATTACTTTGCAATATAATAAGTAATAAAATGAAAAATTTAATTTATCATGTGTCTCTGAAATAAAAAAGTATAAATACAATTTATTTAAGCCTCATTCCCATAGTTTCATTCTAAAAAGACTCCGCACAGTCTACCGGACACCCGGTATACTAACAAAAGAAATTCCGCGGCTACCGCATCAAATTAAAAACATTCTCCGAGCACTCTCTCTCTCTCTCTCTACCTTTCACCATTCACAATTCGCAAAATAAATTCAACTTCCTCCCACCGTGGCAACGCAAACCCACCTCCCAAATGAAGAGTTCGCGGAGGGAGGGTAACAATTAAACACGCGTTTTAATTTCCTCTCTCAGCCAATGAAATCTCACGCGTCGTAAAACGTACCGCTACATATGTACATACATACGTACGGGGTCAACTCACGTATATTAATTCGACGCTCGCAAAATCCATTGGCGATATATCCCAGGAGCTCGCTCGCCGAGAAAATGGTTCTCGCGTACATCTATATATATATACACACAGCCGTGTAGGTGTACGGCGCGAGCGTCGAGAGGAAGGAGTTACTCCCGAGAGATTAAGAAGCCCAGCGGTAGCAGCAGCGGTGGTCCCCGGATTATTACCGACTCGCTTCGATTTCCTAAGGAGAGAGAGAGAGAGGCGCGGATCTGATTACGGCAACAACTTGCCAGCTGCTGCTGCTGCTGCTTCTGCTGCTGCTGTTGAGGAGAGGAAACGGTAGGAGATAGCGAGAATTGGAAAAGGCGAGCGGAATGCTCGTGGATGGACAAGTAAGGAGGAGATTAAGGATTTCTTTGTTGTTTTGGTATAGCGCGACTCGCGCGACTGTAGTAAAGACGATCAATTGAACGTGGCTGAGAAAAATGTTTAGGTATACGGTGACAGTTTAATTCGATTTCTCCTGTGTGATGAATTTCACGGGTTGTTAAAGCGTTTAAAGTGCTTCGATATAACATGGAATCAGTTTATTTATTCCTATTTTGCTAGTTTTTCGTCGTATATGATAAAATTATATTTTATGCTAGCAGCGCTGATATTTTTATTTATATTTATTTAATTAAAATTATAATTACGAGAGTGAAGCGATAAAAATTAATTAGATTGTTTACATCATGAATAACCGCGTGTTCAAAAATAAGATTTAATAGTTAATACTTGATTACTGCGGTAAATCTTTACATACATAATTCGCTAGTTACTGTTTGATCATTCTTAATATTTACGCAAGCCTAAATTTTAATTACCTCTTGCAAAATTTCCCAGGAGGCTAATGCAATATTAAGCAGGCTAATTAATAATGTGCTAAAAAATTCATTTGAATAATTTAATCTCTGACCAACATCTTCCACTTTAATGGACATTCGCAGCTCATAAAATAAACTCTATTTAATAATAGATCTATATACATTCCTCATGTTACTATATAGTGATACCTAATAATAAAAACTTTTTTTTTTCTTGAAATCTATTATCAGGAACATAATACTCTGTACTGCTTAATACCTTTATTTATTACACCTAAAAAAAAAGATATTCATATTAACAATTTTTTTTCTTCATAAACAGCAAGGATACATCTTCATTTCCTATACCTTCATCCCAAACAACGCACCATACGCTATTTCTCGTACACAAGCATACCTCACCGCAATATCAGTCAGCGAAGCCTGCGTCAGCGCTAATTAACTTTAATAACCAAATACACTTACCGAAAAGCACATCTGTCGCATATACGAGCGAAGGCAGCGTACAAACACGAGAGGGGAGGAGAAGGCGACTGCACTCTCGTACCAGCCTGCTCGCGTGGCACACATCCGGGAGTATAGCTTTGCCACCTATACACATACACACACACTCTCTTTCTCTCTCTCTCTCGCGTGCGAATATGAGAGAAAAGGGCTTTACCTTCTCTCTCTCTCTCTCTCTTTCCTTCCCTCCGGGAAAGTCGCAGGCGCATGGGAGAAAGCCATAAAGCTCGAGCTCCGCATCGGGAAAAAAGACGGGCAAGCGAGCGAAAGAGAGAGAGAGAGTGTAAGCTTGGTAAAAGCTTCAGTGTGCGAAGGAAAGAGAGAGAGAGAAAAAGACAGCTACACTGCGGCCGCCCGGATAACCGTTACACTGCAGCAGCAGCAGCAGGAGCCCACGACGACAGCGAGGCGCGGGGAAGAAAAAATATGAGTGCGGCAGTATCGATTCCAAGCCGTGCGGCCGGAGTAGGGAGAAAGAGAGAGTGAGAGAGAGAGAGAGTAAGAGAGCGACTCGATACGCGAGCCGTACCTCGTTTCCGCTAAAGACGTTGTTAATGGAAATGCCCAAGCGCTAAGTGTTTTCATGCTCTCGGCTCATCGTCTTACTCTTCGTGATCCCGCGAAAAAAGAGAGAGAGAGAGAGAGAGAGGAAGAAGAAGAAAGATCTGTTCGTAGATATTTTTACAAGAGTGATGGGTAGTTTAGTATGGGCGGTGCTGTATGGTGAGAAACCAGTGGTCGTGCAATATAGGATAATAGAATTTTTGTTACTCTTTTCGATGATACCTTGGGCTTTTTTTAAATACTAGACTACTCAATTTTAAATCAAGCAAATTGAAAATTAACTATTAATGCTATCGTTAAAAAAATACTTCTTAATGAACTATTAAATTAAATAAATATTGCATGCACATTTTATACGAACATAACAAAAAAAATTATATTGTCTTTTTTATTCGAGTAAGAAAACTACGTTTAAGATACCGTAGATTATAGAAGTGAATGTTTAAATACACTTAGGAATACATAAATCGACATAGATAACGAACGTAACAGCACGATTTTCCGTTTAGTCGGTTAATTGCATTAACGTTTACCACCTTCGTCCAATATTAACGGCGATAAAAGGCGGCAGCATCTATTCTTAACGCGACCCCAAAAATTTCACGTGCATTCTGAACTTCCAGCTCTCGTATATGACTCGTTCGGTGCTATCAAGCCAAGTGAATTATTGATCATATGACTTGATACTTAACTCTTCTTTAGTACGTCGAGGGGGAAATTTAAGCGCGCAAGCTTTTTATGCTTCCGTGCCATAACTTGTAAACTTCTTGCATTACGTTGACGAGAAAGTCGCTTTATGCGCCTCGAACTCGGCTTGGCATTCGGAAAATCAAAAAAGTTCGGCAAATCTTCGCGAGTCTGCGGCTGAATTTCGCCCATTAATCCTAATGTTTATGCGTAAATCTCGGGATAATATATATCGAAGGTATCAAGTTATCAAACTTTATATGGTAGATCGTTTTTAAGGTACGATTCGAATACTTTACAGTTTATAACAAAACATCAATAATGCAATATAATTAACACGATAAAAACTCGATTTTTAAACGAACATATATATAATGCATACATTTTTTTATTATTGAGTTTAGATTTACGTAACAAGAAATATATGTGCGTGTGTGTGTATTATTTAATAAAAGTAATTTTCTTTGAAGAGACAAACTAAAATAAACTTTATGTTTTTAATCTTCAATATCAAAAGTAAATAGATAATTATTTAGAAAGCTTTCATTACGTTGAGTAAAAAAAATGTAGAACAACGGACAAATTGTACTATCAGCTTTTTTATGTAAGATAGTTTACTGTCGGGCGTTGTAAAATGTAAAGTCAACTTTAAAAAAATTACTGCCTTGGGTATAATCTATTTTTAAGGCATCGATAATAATGTGATCACATTTATGAAACATTAGCTTTATACTCTAGGAAAAGAAAATTGTGCGTTGGTTACTTAGAAAACATATCGATCCGTACAGTTATAAAAAAAATTGAAAATGTTCACGATTCATAAAAGAACAATAATAAACAAGGTATTATTAGCAAAGTGATAGTGTAAATTCAATATTGAAATTAATATTTGTGCAAAAATACCAACTAAATAAATATTTAAAGAATATTGCATAAAATTTTTGAAAAAATTAAATTCTAAAAAGCTAAAATATTACGTTTTTGATTTCATGAAAATTATTGGTCTTTTAAAATAATTAAAAGAATAAACTGTAAAATTATTATTACTTCATTAATTTTCTAAACAACAAAAATTGATCCTTCTTGCCACTTCTTTAAATTTCGATTAAAATTCAAACAGTTTACATGTTCTTGGAAGTCTGCTACCGAAAACTTTTTTGTATTTCCTCAAACTTTTTCGATAAGCCTCAAACGTTTCATCTTATCAAGCCCGTGTGTCCATTACCAAAACAGCAACCATCCAATCACGAAGAACATCCCATTAGCTTCAAAGTATCACCTGGCAAAATCCAACTTAAAATCTCCTTTCAACATACCCACATGGACGGAAACTTCTTTCCACTTTCCGCCTCGATCGCGTCGTATAACACAAGCGCGCACTCGGTATAGCAGATAAAATTAAGAGCTGATTGTAAAATCGAGCAAGATAACGAAGATGAAGGAAGAAAAAAAACTATAAATATACGCTGCAGACAAAAATGTAGCGTGGCAGGGAAGCTTTTACGCCTTCCTTTTCTCATCAGAGAAAAGAGAGAAGAAGGAAAGAGCTAATTACGCGATTTTCCGATCGACCAATCGGCCGCTATTAAAACCCTTTATAGCTCTACAACGGGAGGGTAGATGCTGCTGCTGCTGCAATTGAACGCCGCTTCGAATTACCCGACTGCAGCGCGGCGTGAGTTCAATCATCCGCGGCAGGAAATTTTTAAATTTCAATAAACTCGTTATATACAGCGCTACCTCTTCGCTTGCTCTTTCTCTCTGTACTCTCTATACTCTTCTCGCTATACTCCGATGCGATAAAACGAGTCTTATTTATCGTAGGACAAATTTTAACGTTGCCTCGTCCGCTTGCACCCATTTTTTCGAGCGATTTATCGTCTCGTGCTCAATTGCGTTATTGTTTTATGAAAGGTTAATGCGTGTTAAATATAATTAAACGATCGTTAGAGCTGTAAATGCGTTACGAAAATATTTTAAGGTCTTAACTTTTTTAGAATACAATATATTTTGAAAGAAATATAATGTGGGATTAAGGATATTGTATAAAATTCAATGTTTGCAAATAATTCTAAAAAATAAATAGACTTGAAAACCATACGGATCTTGATTTTACTAATCATTAACATTAAATATCATGTACTTAATCTTAATCCGTTTTGAGAAGAAAAAATTCAAGTAGAAAAATATCAAATAGAACACACGACATAATTATTGAGTGCAAAAAAATTACCTCAAGTGAGCTAATAATTATAAATTTAATAACAAATTATAAGTAATTAAAGCGATCCAATGTGGGAAGATGTTAAAAAAAGCATTTTTCCTTTTAGGCATACATTAGTGACAGTAAGATATTAAAATATTTAAAAAAGGACTACGAATACCAATAAAATCATATAAAATAAAAACTAAAATATTTGTTCGATATGGTATCCGTAAAGCTCGACTTTTACGGATACTATATCGAAAAATATTGTTCGCACCACGGCCGTAAGACGTTATGGCCTCGGTACGAAAAGTACTGTTAACGTTGAATAAATTAAACCAAAATATATATAAATAGTATTTTAATTTACTTCATATTTGAATACAAATAATAACTGAGGTTTGCTTTTACAATTTCTTGTAATAATCACTCTTCTTTACTAAAGTCGGGACAATTTTTCCTTGTACAACTGGCTTCTCTTCCATTATCAGCACATCGACAGTCATTACACTTCCAATAGAAAGGTTTTCCAGCTGGACATGCTTTTCCATTTTCCCAATTAACTGAAAATATCATAATAAAGTTATTAATATAACATTAAAAATTATTGTGTAAGTATGATTTTAATTCATACACTTTCTACTGGCCAATCTGAGAATAATATAAATACGTTCTTTATAAATTATCTTATATTACGATATGTTATTAGTAATTTAACAATTGAAATACAATTAAAATAACATTTAAACAGTAATTCTATCCACCAAAAAATTTACTGCAACTTACCAATCTGAGGAACTGGCGCGCAAGCAAGCCTTGTGCAATCAGCATATTTACCATCCTCACAGTTACATATGTTGCAATCTAAGTAAAAAACTTTCGCTGGGCAATCTTCATCTATATCAACTGAAAATCATATAACAGAAATAGTTTAATAGTCACAATATACAAAAATCATTTATATTTATTAAAGTAAGAGGTATACTTACAAATTCTTGGAAGGTCATCGTACTTTCGTTTAAGTTTATACCACTCATCTCTGTCTACAATAATTAACATTTTTTTAATTTATTAATGTTCAAGTGAAATCATGTTTTTTTTTTAATGTTTTACCTCGATCTTCTCCACCAAAAACAGATGTAACTACAAATCAAAATAATTGGTTATATTTTTAAATTGTTTCAAATAGAGTCAAATGCCAAACATTTATACATTTATATATAGTAAATGGTTACTGAACTTACCAAATATTAGAGCAAAGTAAGTGGTAATAGTAAATTTAACCATTTTTTAAAATTATTTCTCGATTAAGAGAAACTGACCTGTAGACTGGCAGAATATCTTTGAAATGTGTAGTTGCAATTATATTGTCGCATTTATATATTAAATTGGGCAAAAAAAACAAGGAAAATTCTTATCGCAAAGACAATAAAATATATTTTGTTTACGACAAATTTTATATTCACTTTAATCACGTTTCTCGAAAATTACTTAAAAAAATAATCTTTTGGTCTTCGATTGAATACTACAAATAATAGTATATTGTGATTTTTTGTGGATGTATCAAAATGAAAATTAAATAAATAAAAATTAATTCAATTTTCTTGTTTTTTCTTAAAATTGAATTCATCTTTAACTAAAAAAAGTCATGAAAAAGATACACATACAAAGTTATGGGAGATTATGTTTAATTTTTGCAATATTACGCAGATTTAGAGCACTGGGCGCAAAAGTGTATTTATTTAACTATATTTTTCTGTTAGTCAAAAAAAATGATTTTACCACCTCATTGTAGGCCAAGAAATCGCGAAAATCATGCACTCGCAAATATGAGATGTCTAATAGTTAAAAATCTCAAGTTTTTATCAACTCATAAATTGAATAAATATTTTATTCTTTCAGCATTTTCATAATTTTTTTACGGTTTCTGTAAACGTAAAATATATAAATACTTTAAAAATTATAAATAAGATAAAAACCATAATTGAAACGGCTCAATAAAAATTTTTGAATAAAACATTGTTTATTGAAACATATTTATAAACAATTTAATAAACGTTATCTTTATAATTTAACTATTCTGTTATAGTTCAATAAGAAACTACATTGACATTTATTTGGTTAATGATTTAATCAGTATCTATGCCATTAACTGTATATACTGATAGTAATTAATTAAATTTACGTTTAAATGGGTGTCTTTCTCCACATGGTTCTTTGTTTCTAACTATATATGAAAAAATTCTAATCACTTATAATCAATGTTACAATGTATTCACATAAATGATATTATTGTTGAAAATAAACTTAAATTTAATATAATGTTAACTCTGTACACAACAATATAATTAAATACAAACTTGCAACTATTTCATTATTATTCATTTAATTTGTTTCGTAATTTGATTTCTATAAAATTCCTGGTCTTTATGTATTGTCGCTAAAAAGTTGCCTAATTATTCGTGAGCGTTACATTAAATAACATGTTAAATGCCACGTGCCACGGCATATACGTACAACACTCATACGATTCGAAATGTTTACAAAAAATGCTTTAACTTTTAAATAATAGTACATAGTTAGAACTTTCCAGAAACCTTCTTTCATGTTTAAATAATATTTTATTCCTATATAGAATAGCGAAAGTTGAAAAATCCTTGTATAATTTTTTTATTTAAAAATACACAAAGAGAAACACTATAATAAAAATTATAATAATTCTAGCATAAATTACTAAGTAACATTGCAATCGGAACCTATACTTCAATTTAAACAAAAATTATTATGCTACATAGTAATTTTTATATTTGATTTCAAAAGTACGAAAAAAGTTATTTAATTGTCAATTAATTTTATCTAGTCAAATAGTCATGGACAAATTAACAAATAATATAAATCAAATATTCAAAGTAAGAAATAAATTTTATTTTTATTGTTGAAAGAAATCGCCAGGACCTAGTATCGAACGCACCAACCATTGGATTGAGAAGCTTTAACGACTGCGTGCGCCACGCGTCGCTTTACTCGTTGTAATACGAATTGTCCTCATGAAGTAAACAACTGAATAACACATTTTGCTACGTTACATAATAAAACTTAAAGTTAGTGGCAATAACACTAAATTTGACTAAGTTACATAGTAAAATTTGTTTAGATATTAACAAAATTTATTTTTAATATTTTTTCAACAGTTTCTTTTTAAATATTATTAAATAGGATTTTTGCTATATTACATAATAATTTTTCTTTTGTATAAGAACATTATTTGATATATAAATAGAATAAAAAATCAATAGATATCTATTAATAATTACTGAAACTATTACAAAT